>JABUQX010069001.1:12500-18410 GCA_015478945.1 Trachelipus rathkii
GAAAAAGTAGCCTTGAGGGAGGAAAGATATCATTCCATGTCTGCCTTAATTTATACAATTTTCTTCTGCCTTCTAAATCCACCTATTTAAAAAAAAATTTAGCAAAATACTTAAACAATTATATATAATTTCTTTTATAAAAATAGTTACTTAAAATATTACCAAGCAGTAAGTATCACATACAAAAATAACATACCTCCTGAAATACATGAGAAAAAACTTTAACAATAGAGTGTTTGAATAATCTCTCGTATGGCTTTCCAACATTTTTTACAATGGAATCAATCAAATATAAAGTTGGAAGTTTGTAAGAAGTCTGTTCAAAAAAAATAAAAATAGTTATAGTATTTGATTTTTTCAGCGATATCTTGCAGCATAAAAACTATTAAAGGAATATGATAATGCTCAGTTGTATAAAACTAAAACTATAGCTAACAAAAACAAAATCTCTCTCTCTCTCTCTCTCTCTCTCTCTCTCTCTCTCTCTCTCTCTCTCTCTCTCTCTCTCTCTCTCTCTCTCTCTCTCTCTCTCTCTCTCTCTCTCTCTCTCTTCTCTCTCTCTCATCGCTCTCTCCTCTCTCTCTCGTCTCGTCCTCTCATCTCTTCCTCTCCTGCTCTCTACGTTCCTCTCTCTCTCTCTCATCTCACTCTTTCTCTTCTCTCTCTCTCTCGTCTCTCTCTCTCTCTCTCTCTCTCGATCTCTAGATCTCTCTCTCTCTCCTCTCTCCTCTCTCTGCTCTCTCTCTCTGCTCTATCTCGTCTCAGATCTCGTCGTCCTCTCTCTGCTCTGTCTGCCTCTCTCTCTCGCTCTCTCTCCTCTCTCATATCTCTCTCTCTATCTCTCTCTTCTCTCTCTCGTCTCTCTCTCACTCATCTCTCTCTCTCTCTCTTTCTCTTCTCTCTCTCTCTCTCTCCTCGCTCTCTCTCTCTCTCTTCTCTTCTCCTCATCCTCTCTCTCTCTTTCTCTCTCCTTCTCTTCTGCTTCTCTCTCGTCTCTTCTCGAATCTCTCTCTGCTCCTCTCTCTCTCTCTCTCTCGCTCTCGTCTCTCTCTCTCTCTCTCTCTCTCTCTCTCTCTCTCTCTCTCTCCCTCTCGTATCACTCTCTCTCTTCATCCTTCGGTCGAGGCTAATGTTCTCTCTCTTCTCTCTCTCGCTTCTACTTATCTCTCTCTCTCTCTCTCATCATCTCTCTCTCTCTCTCTCTCTCCTCCTATCCTATCAGCCCCCCTCTCGGCTCTTCTTCCGTCCCTACTCCCTCTTCTCTCCTCAGTCTCCCCGATCTCATCCTATCCCCCGCTTTCGTTCCGTTTCGTCCTGCCTCTCGCTCTCTTCTCGATCTCCAGATCCGAGGATGCTCTCATCGTCCTCCGGACACATCTCACTCTCAGTTCATTCTCTCCATCATAACTCTCGTCTTCTCTCTCTCACTATCTGATGTCCTTCGCCATCTGCTCACTCTCCTCTCTCTCTCACTGTTCTCGCTCTCGGTCTAGTCTCCCGCCGCAGCTCTCGTCGCCTCCCACCCGTCGCGTGCTGCTCATATGATCTTTTTCTCTGGCTTCCCGGCGTCCGTGGTCACACTAGTCCTCCGGGTCGATAATCGTCTCTCCGAGAGCAGCTTCATCGGACCACTAGTCGCTGCTATCAGGCTGACCCTCTTCGTCGTGCTTCGCTGAGCACCAGCTTACCTCTCGATCTCACTAGCGATATGAACTCAGCTCCATCTTACGGCTCTACATCGTCTCGATGGCCTCTGTCTCCTTCTCTCTCTCTCGTCTCCACCGTCCGTCTTCTCTGCTCTAGTTGGATGACTATTTAAAAGATTATTAGGAATCACATTTTCAGACAAATATTGTTTCAAAGAATTAGCTTTGTGCTAATTAGTGAATGCACTGCAATACCATGGTATCGTCGATTTTTGAAGTATCAGTCATAGCAATTTTGTGAGTAGTAAGTCATCTGAATCGTTAAAATTGGCACGATACGCTTTTACCGATACCCAACATTTTGGCGTCTTTAATTGATATATCCGTATATATAATATAAATTATATATATATATATATATATATATATATATATATATTATATATATATTTATATTATATATATATATATATATATATATATATATATATATATATATATATATATAGTATAATTAATAAAATAATAATTAGAAAAAATAATTAAATTATATATATCATATATTATATATATTATATATATATATATATATATATATATATATATATATAATAGATATATATATATATATATATTACTTCAACCCAATGTTATACCATTTTTTTTGAACATCCCATCTTGTGTATTGTGCACTGTACTTTTCGCGCGGAAATGTTTGGCCGCCAAACTAAAACAAATTTAATTTTTTCTTGCTAGGTAACAACTATAGTATTTTTTATCAGCAAATATTTTAGTATTTATTTCATGGCAAAAAAAAATTTGGAAGAAAACCACCTAATATTTTTTATAAAATTTTATAATTACTATTTCCAAAAATGCCATAAGGAGTACAATATAAATTAAAAAAAAATTAAATTAAAAAATTTAAATTGTGTTTATGAAGGAAAAAAAGTCGAGCAATTTCGACGTAGGAAAATATAGTGTGGCTTTCTTTCTAAAACAGCCATTTGAAAATTTTGAATTTCGAAGAGCATATCTGGGCAATTTGTCAGATAATTTCCATATCTATCTAACCTAAACTGTTTTTCGCTTTTATCATTTGTGCTTACGCCTGGCTCGTAAGAATAATGGCTTAACATCAGTTTTTTTTAAAAGCAAACGAAAAAAATTTTTTGTTTTTCCCCAACTTAACTTGTAAAACGGGGCAACCGCGATTTCCTTACGAAGTTTACTTCTGTTTACAAACATTTGAGATCAGCTGTTGTGATGGAAAACGTGATTGAATTTGGATAGACAGAAATAAAACAAAAACAAATGGTTTGTTTATATTGTATCTACTATGTGTGATGGAGCTTATCTATCTGGAAGAAATTATATTTAAAAAATGATTTTATTGAATCATATAGCTTTCCCCAATTGGTGGGTGATACCACCTCGTCTAGCTATAACCTCAACGTGGCCGCATATTATTGTTTATTTTACATGTTTTGCGTAAGCACGAGTCAGGTTCCTAAATTGGACATTTCCTTTGTATCTTACCGGATTTTTGTCGCTAAGTTTTGCAAAACGAACGCAATTTCCCCCGAGCATTTTTCTTACTGGTTTTCTCGTAAGCACATGCGAAATTGACAAAAACGAAAACTGCTGTAATTGTTTAAAGTCGTTTTCGTTTATTCCATTTATGCTTACGAAAGTTTAGAAAAAAAATTGGGCCCCCCCCCCCCCCTTTGAGTTTTCTTGGTAATTTTTCCCCCCCAAATTTTTTTTTGTTCAAACGAATGCACATAATCGTAAAAAAAATGTCGAATTTATAAAACGTGCTTACACAAAAATGTAACAAACAATATGGGTGCGTGATAGGCCCTTTTGAATGAATGTTTCATTCAAAAAATAAAACTTTAAATATAATTTCTTCCAAATGGGATAAATTCTAGTCCACAATAGTTCATTTAGGAACTATTATTGTCAAATATAGAACCATTTGTTATGGTTTTTAATTTCTGTTTATATCCCAAGTGCGATGGGCTCCATCACAACGCTGATTCCAATTGTTTGTAAAACAAAAGTAAACTTGGTAAGAAATCGCGGTCGTTTTTGGACGAAATTCGTGCTAAAACTGTGTAAGCATTCCTTAACGAGTGTAAGCACAAATGACGGAAAATGGGTCTATATTAATATATACATATTCGGTGATATTTATATATATAGATATTATAATATATATATTATGATATATATACTATATATATATTATATAAATAGTATATATATATATCATATATTAATATTATTATATATATATATTATATTATATATGATATAATATATATATATATATATATATTTATATAATATATATATATATATATAATATATATATATATATTAATATATATATATATATATTATAATTATTATATATATTATATATTATATGCGTTCTCTTTTTTCTCTCCTCTCGTCCCCCTATAAATCTGAACCTAAAAAGGTTTTCCTGGCTTTATAAGTAGGAAAATCGTAAAGTGATTGAATCGCTAGAAAACTGGGACCTCTTTTCTCTTCTTTAAATGTTTGAATAAGTCGTTGAATCTGTCTATAAACTTGACGAAAAATGGCCAATCTTTCTTTGAACCTCGCTATTTTTTACCTCTAACTCAACCTGGAAGATTCTGGCATTCCTCTTCCTCCTCCTCCTCCTTCTCAGGTGTCCCTAATGCTTTTGCCTGTGATATTTTTGATCGGGTTTAATGGGTCCCTGAAATCTGAACATTAGGAAGGCAGGTGGCCTGGATGGCCGCTCCTACACAGAGTTTTGAGGGAGTGTGCTTCCGTGCTGAATCCGCCTGTTTCCGTTCAACTATATTCTCTACTTGTCTCAATACTAACACTTTCCCCAAGTGTTGGACACGCATATGTCCAACCTATTTCCGAAAAAAGGAAGCCCACTCTGTATCTTATTTAAACTCTCACCCTATAGGCTCTCCTGTGTATTCTATCTAAGAACTTTTGAAACTCTTCTCGAATTCATTTCTTAGATCATGCTCGGCTGAAATCCCCTCATTCACTTCTATCACGATCGCCCAGTGACGGGCTTTCCGGCGCTCGAGGGTTATCTTGCGATATACTTAATATCTTACTGATTTATGGTTTTTAATTGGTTTATCCACACCTTCAGGAACTATAACTACGGGCGAGACTTCGGTGCGTGGGAGCTTGAAAAAAAAAAATTCCAAAGCATTTGAAACTGGGTACTGGACATTTGGTCGGCTGCATTGCTTTAGAAGCTCCGTGTGCGCTTTGGGCTTTTTCCTCTCTTCTCTATTTTGCTTACTTATGTCTAGTTTCCTTTCTAATTGCTCAAGTAGTCCGGCTGTTGTTGATGTGTGGGCGACTTTTGTTCTTTTTTTTGTTAATAGTCGTTGTTCCTCTATTTGTGCTTCTTTCTGTCGTAACTATTAGGTAAAAAGTCTTATCATCCTAACTTGATTTTTCCGTTTTTTTTCAGTATATGATCTATTAAAGTTTCTCAAGACGCCGAGACGTAGGTGACACGGCTGAAAACATCTAAGACGTAACTCTAGTACTAGAGGAAGATAAAAAGGAAGGAAAAAAGAAATTATAGAAAAAAAAGAAAAATATAGAAAAAAAAATAATAGATAAATCCACGCCCATGCTGATGCACTCGACCATTCATGTTCTTCAACTCAATTCAATTCTACTTCCCCTTTTACTTCTTAGAATTGCCTCTCCGTCTTAACCTTTCCGAGTCTATTCTCGCTGATCTGGATTTGCGTGGATAAATTTTCCGGTTGGGATCGTCTGAAATTGAATTCTTTAAAAACCCAACTTCTACAAATCTCTCCATCTCTACTAAGGGCAATCCTTGCTAACTTTTCACAACGCTTCTTCCGGGACGTGTTTCTCGTACTCTCCGCTGTTGACAATATAAACAATAAACATCCTGAGAGCGTGACAATACAGTTGAAAAGCCAAAAAAATGTTTTGGAAACCTCTCCACACACATGGTTGCGTAGGATTGGTGGGCTGGATGACCCGCAAACTTGGGTAGTTTTTTTTATGTTGAAAACCTAATTAAGACCGACTTTTTTTTTTTTCCTCTTCTGCGAGTTACTGCCACGTTTAAAAAGGGGTCTCATAGGCCGCCCGTTGCATGGAATTACTGGTCTTCTGGGATCTACTGTCTTTCAACATATTCTGGGAGGGCCTCTGGTTTTTAACAACCCACAGAAGTCGCGTAAAGACC
>JABUQX010069002.1:2500-70808 GCA_015478945.1 Trachelipus rathkii
ACTTTAACAGGTTTCAGCTGTCCACTTTCTCCCTTCAAAGCCGACTCCTGACTATTTGATGATGTTACTTATTTCAAAAGTTATCATCACAACAGAAGAGTTTGCATGTCCCACTTTCTCCCTTCAAGGTAGGAGTTCGGCAACACCGTAGTGGTCCCAAGAGTTTGCACAAGCTAACCGGGAGAAAAAAAACTCTACAGACAGTTGAAAAGACCCGCATCACCCCAAACATGATTATTTTTAAAACAGCTGCGGCGAGATCTCGTCGAATTAATCGCCAACCAAGTAAACAGTACTTTCGAACTTATACTTCGACTTTGTACTCCACAACCCTCCTTTCCTTAGTATGGAAAGTTGCACAGAAAAATATCTCGCATCTCCAACAACTCCCACACCACAGTCATCTTCTATTAGACCGATAAGATAGATATGGTTTCTGCTCCAACAGCTGTTGCAGATTCATTAGGGTATAGTTTTCCTAACCATTCGAGATCTTTTTGCTATCCTAAAGCCTTTCAAATATTGAGAATTGACACTGCACCGCCAGACTTTTCTACAGTGAAAATAGAAAATCATCCATATAAAAGTCTTTTGACACTTGCAGAGTATCAAACTGCATTGCCGACCAGCAAAGACAGTTTTCATGGACCTGATTTAATTTCTTACATAATTCTCTATTATATTTATCCCTCTGCATCGGGGTTCTTGATGGATTTGTATAACAGAATCTGGATCGAATCCTCTTTTCCATCTACTTTGACTACAGCTTTTGCAATCCCTATTCCCAAATCTTGGAAAGATCCAAAGTTGGTGGACAACCAAAGACCAATTTCGGTGGCCTGTCATACTTGCAAATTAATGGAGAAAATGGTCTCATTCCACCTTCTCCCTGTTATGGAGAATCGCTAGGCTTATTCAAATTTAGAGTTTGGTTTCCGCAAAAAATCTTTTGACCGCGGATCCATTGTTAAAACTGGATCATGACGTCCGGGAAGCTTTCTCAACTGGTGGGATGGTACTTAGTATCATTTTTAACCTTGATAAAGCTTATGTCACAACGTTGAGAACTGCGGTTCTCCTTAAACAGCACTCACTCGGTTTCAGAGGACAGCTCCTTATCTTTATTAAATGCTTTCTGTCAGACATATAAATCCAGGTTTGGTAAACTTCTGTTATATAACGCCACTCTACTCTGGATGAAGGAGTTTCGCAGAGCAGTGTTCTAAGTGTATTATTATTTTCTCTCGGATTCAATGAAATCGTTACTTCTATCCCATCGACGGTCAATATTTCTCTCTATGCTGATGACTTGGTGCCAGGCTGCCAATTCTTAAAATGCCACTTCAACTAGCTATTGAGAATATTTCACAATAGGATAATTCATATGGATTCCGTTTCTCACACATCGAAACCTCAGCAGTATTACATAGGAAAAGAGGGAGTCGAAGAACCTGCCACTTTCCTCTCGCGAACCTAACCTTATATGGTTCACCCATTCCTGTATTTTCACGTCAAATTTCTGGGACTCGTTCTAGAAGGCCACCTAACATACGCCCCGCACATTAAACTCCTGAAAACGACTTCCCATCCTTTGCTTAACCAATCACACCATCTCACCTCAAATTATTGGGGTGCTGATCGCAAGTCCCTTTTACGTCTCTAAACCACACACAAGTTGTCTTCACTTTCAAACCCCAATATCATTTGCTCTAATACAATTCTGTGATGGATAACTCAAAATGCTCCTTACTGGCCATTTGCAAACACAGTTTATAACATCTTTAACATAGTCAACATCCATTTGCAAAATGTGCTTCCGTTCTCTTATGATGCAATGTGTACACCTTGGTTATTCCCTATTCCCACTATTTGCCTGGTCCCCTCTCTCTAAATCTAGCCATCCGCTGCCTTGCTAAAGGCACCATTCCGCAGTTCACGGTGGTTATACTCCAGTGTTTACTGACTGCTTTAAAACAGGTTACAGTGTGGTTGAGTCTGATGCCTTTCCTGACCGCAGCCTCTCCCATACCTTTTTCCTCATGCTTAATATTTAAGGCAAAATTAATGGCTATAATGATTGCCCTCCCTCGAATTTTATACCTTATCCAAGACCACCCTTATGTCATTCAGTCAGATTCACTTGGCACCCTCCAGGCTGTTAAAACACCCTATTCTAAAAGCATAGTGGTATCCACTGTACAACAATTTCTTCGACTGCTTTACTCTTGCAAGAAACAAATCGTGCTAGGTTGGACCCCCCTCTCACGTAGGGGCAACTTGCAACAAAATTGCTGACAGAGATGCAAAATGGCTTAGTCTTCTTTTCGGAGCTATTCTAGATACCTCATGGATGTCATTCGACAAGGTCGCCTCCAATTAACTGATCAATTGTTATACTGTAGTGCTGGATTGAGTGGATGAAATTAGGAATCTTATAAAGCCAAACATTGGTTTCCTGATCCGGCAAACTTCACGATGATAATTGCACGTCCATGTTGGCCAAGACCATATCCACTAGCCAATGTCATGAACACTCTCATATTTCGCAATTTGCACGTCACCACCCGGCCAATCTAATTCACCGATTTCCATTGATCCCAACTAGACCCAAATCGCTGTCGTCATTCTACTATTATGGTACAATGAACACTTTCTAAATAAAGTTATCCCATATCAGTTATCAGAATCTCAACTCCTTCTCTTACACAGATTAGCCATTTCTTAGAACTGAATTTCTTCACAACATATGATTTTGTTATGTATTATATTAATGATTTAAAACTTCTTTCATTTATTTTACTGAATATTCATCCTTGTTCCAATATTTCATTCACATTGTTAAAATTTGAACGACCCAGGACCACCCTTGAAGTTGATTATTTCCTATCACCCAGTTTGCGCTTAATCGTGGGCCTGGGGTCTGACTATGATCAATTAATATATTATATATATATATATATATATATATATATATATAATTTATATTATATAATTATATATATAGTATATATATATTATATATTTATATAATATATATATATATATAATTATATATTATATAGGACAATGTCTAGAAAGCGTGTGCGACACTACGAAAACGAGCTAATCATTTGAAATATACATAATCATTTGGGAAAAAAAAAAATAAGTATAATGAAAAAAACGAGTAAAAAGAATTGGATATATATTTTTTTTTCATCTTTCACGATAAGAAACACAAAGTTGCTTGATTATTTCCTTTTAAATTTGTTATGTAACTGAATTTGTTAAAGGCATATTAGGTGAAATTTGGTTAACAAATGCCACAACTATATCTCAAAATACAATAGCTACAGGGAAAAGGTAATACATTGCTGGAATGCTGTCCAATTTTAGTGCAAATGTAAAAAAAACCAAAAAAAATGAAAAAAAAAAAAAAAAAAAAAAACTCAAAAAACTACAATAGCACAGCGAAAAGGAATACATTTTTGATATGGTAAAATTTTAGTAGGAAAATGTAAAATAAAAAAAATAAAAAAAATAAATTATTGTATATTATATTTGTTTGTCTTAAGGCCTATTAGAGACCTTTTCTTGGTTACTCGTTAAAATAAATAGACTTTCTATTAAATTTTTTTTTTTTACAAAGAATACCCTAAGGTATACCGCACCGATTTGCAGGAGTCGGCCGGTCTCTCGCGCCTTGCCGGGGAACTACGGGATAGGACTAATTCCCCCCCCTGGGGAGGGTCTCCGGAACCCCCGCCTTTGTGGTTTGGGTCGCGGGTCTCTCCGCCCCGGCCCCTAAGGGGTATGAAAAGAACGTCCCCCCCGTTTGTTTCCCCTCTGCTCGAACCCCTACATTGCCAGTTGTAATTACCTTTTACAAATAATCCATATAGTATATATAATATTATAAGTCATAAAATATATATATATATATATAATTATATGATATATATTATATATATATATAAAATATATATATATTATAAATTATATATATAAATATAATATATATATATTAAAAAAATAGCCATATTTATTTTATTTATTTTATATTTCTAACTAAAATTTTACAGAGGATTTCCCAAAAATATATTCTAATTTGCTTAGCTATTGACGTTTTGAGATATGATTTTTATTATTATTTTTTTACATTTCCCGCATAAAATTTTGCCAGGATTCCACCATGTATTCCTTTCCCTGTAGCTATTGTATTTTTAGAGATTGTATCGATGATAGTTGTGGTTTAAAACCAAATATCACCATATATTATTTATATATATATATATAATTATATATATTTTATATATAATAAATTATATATATGTGGTGGTGTGTGTGTGTGTGGTAGTGTTGTGTGTGTGTGTGTGTGTGTGTGTGTGTGTTTGGTGCTTTGTGAGTTTACTAAGACTTTCCAAGTTTATAACCCTTTTATGAAACCCCATAAAAAATCAATCTGTGACCCTTTTTGGGGACCTAGCGTCAGTTGTCATATATGATACGCTATGCAATACGAACCTAAATTTAACTTATTAATAAAATTAAGATAAATATTTCATATTCAATATTAATTATTGATATTAAAGTTCTTGAGACCTTAAATTTAAAATTAACTTTGCCTGATAGGCCAATATTAGTTCAAACAAATCTTCTAATATAAACCCTTATTTGAGTAAATGAATTTTTTCCAAGTAAAATTTTGCCCTTTAATTTTGGGGGAAATTTATATCCCCCTAATTAAGGGGTAGACTTATGAGCTGGGGTGAGGGAAAGGAAACATTTTTATTTTCAAGTTTCAGCATGCATTCGTTATTACTATTTTTCTTGTGTATTCAGAATATGAGCCAGTCAATTGGGGGTAGTTTCCCAAGATAGGGGGAAAATAATAGGAGTCAAATAGTGGGGAATAGAAGATTTTGAAAAGACTGATAGGGGAGGTAATTAATTTTTCAGAGAGATTATAGCTAATTTGGGCGTTTGGAGTATAAATTAAGTTTAATATAATGGATTTTTCTAAGTGAATATTCCGCCTTAGAAGCTTAAAAGTGTGTTCAGTTATTGATCAATGCTATGTTAGAATTTTAGTATTTAGAATCACACCACACACCTACACACCTACACACAGCCTACACGACATACACACATTAACACAACACGCCATAGATTATATATATATAAATATATATATATATTATATAGATATATATTATATAATATATATAAATTATATATATATATATATATAAATAGTATATATATATACTCCCTATATATATATATAATATATATAATATATAATTATTATATTATATATATAATATATTAATATATATATAGTATATATATATATTATATTATATAATAATATATATATTATATAAATATATATATATAATAATTATTAACTTATATATATATATATAATATAATTATATATAATATTATATATATATATGTATATATATTATATAATATATTATATATATATAATATTTATATATATATATATTATATTATATATATATAGTATATATATAATATATATATTATAAATATATTGTGGGACACGCACACAAACACACACGTACACATTACAACAAGTGGAGGTCAGATTATGTAGTACGATTAGTTGAATTATAGTGGAAAGAGATAAGGTATAAAAATGTAAAGGATTTAAGAAAGTTAGGAAATATAAAGTGAAGAGATTGAGAAAAGATCGCAAGATGATAACCAACAAAAACGGAATAAAAAGCATGAACACAAAACTAAGCACTACCACTGTGGTAAGAGCAAGCCACCAAAGGTCAAAAAGAAATATATGAAGATGTGCAAAATAATGATATTAGAAGCTTGTTTAAAAAGATAAGTAATAAGAACCTTCCAATTAAGGTCAAGAATATCTAACATGAATAGATATTTGAAGAAATTTAGAATAAATTAGAAAAGAAGAAATTATATAAAAAGATAAGAAAAGTTAAGTAAGAAAATAGAGAAAATATGAAAGAATAGAAGTAAAATATAAGAACTTATAAGAAGATGAGAGAGAAAAAAGAAAAAGAAATAGAGTATGTAAGAAAAAGTATAAAAACCAAAAGGTATAAGATTGATTAGTAAAAAAAAAAAAAATGGATCAGAGAAACAAGATTCCTCAGACAATAAGATGATTCAGAATTCGCTCTATTAATTCGCATTGTTTTGTGTAGATTTAAGAAGAAATTATATAGATTTAGAAATAGAAGGTATTACCAATTTTCTAATAATTGACAATTCCTATTAAAGCAAAGATCAAACTCTTAGAATCTTGTTTAGAGAGAGAAACATTGTACTCCTCTCCATAATATATAGATCAAAACAAAAGGAAATAAAATCCGGAACAATGATCAAACAGAACGGTGAGAATATGAAGTCAAATTAAAATTTTTCGACTAGATTAGAGTAGAAAATAATAAACATTAAAAAAATTTTAAAGTCATCTTTAAACAGAAATACGATACTATTACTTAAACAGTGTTCCCTTCTTGGAAGTTAGATGTCAGAGAAATGCAACACATGGATTCAGGATTATTGAACCATAATTAAAGAGAGAGAAGATAGGAAGAGACATGAGGGAGAAGGAGAGGTGAGTAGATGGAGAGATGGGATGGTAGAGAAAGAGATAGAAGGAAGAGAAGACGAGAGAGGTGAAGTTATAAAAAAGGTTAATCAAAAGACAGCAGACGATAGGGGGAATGGAATGACACAAGAAGTTGTAGTGGTGGACGTGGTGTTGAATCGAAATTGTATCTGTCAACCATATTTGTAATCTAATTAGATGAGTATTTATAATCTGGTGCAATATGTTATAGCGGTAGTCTCTATAGGAGATTTTATGCGTCGTCAATAGGTTTCATAATTAAAAATACCACTAGGTTAAATACATCTAGATTCTTTTTTTTTTATAATTATTTGGTTGGAAATCATATATTTTTATTAGAATATATAACATTTACACAGAAGGAATTAAGTTAGATAGAGAAATGCAACACATGGATTTATATATTTTCAATGTTACGAAATCATAGTAGAAAAATCTTAAACTTAACAGTATTGATTAGATGGTTATCATATATATTTCAGTGACTTAAGCTACATCTAACCTATCATAGAAAATATTGGATAACAAAGTATTAAAATACGAAAAAGAAGACTAGTTGAATGAGAAAATAGACAGTGCATAAGATCAAGCTACTAATTAGTTCATTAATGGCACAAACCCTTTCACCAGAGACTGTATTCTAAATTTTTCGACTAACTAAGTATATTTATATATTTATTCATTCTTTATCACAAAATACTCGCACACACAAATTACTCATCTTTATTCCTATATCTCTTCAAATTCTAGCGATTTTCTGTCTACTTGGGAATTTAAAATAATTAAATACTCTACAACTGTCTACTACTCCTTTCCACATACCCATTAACGTCATCGAAACATCTTCTTGCACACAAATTTGATATGACTCTCCTCGTCCTACTCTTCGCCCCTCTCTCTCTCTCTCTTCCTCTTCTCTCTCTCTCTACATATATCCCTTGTTTTTAGTATACATCTTTGCTAGCTCATGTATAATAACTCGCCGAACATTTAAAATTAGCCATTCCCAAAGTAGCCAAATAGCGAATTCAATAATATAATATTTTATATAATTCCATATATAATATTATTAAAAAAATAGCTATAATATATATATAGGGTAGATAAAAAATTAATATTTCAGTAGTTCCGAGGGATTAGAGAAGAGAAATAATAGAGAAGAGTAGAGATAGAGTAAGTATAGTAGAGAGTATAGTAGAAGGTATAGAGAGAGAAGATATAAGAGAGAATAGATAGATAAAAGAAAAATTTATATTTTTTTGTAAAATATATAGAGATATAATATATAGAAATATATAGTGGATATTACTAGAATATAAATAGTACCTGTGTATTAGAAGAACATCATAAATATAAAGAGTATAAGAGAGAAAAGAAGAGATTTAAGAGAGATGAAAGAATATAGATAGAGAGAGATAAGGCATGAAATATATAATAAGGATATAAAGGTACAATCAAAGAGTTACATGAGCTTATAAGAGGGGAAATGAAACTTAATAATTAGCGATAGTGTGATTTTGAGCAATAATCAGAAATATTTAATTGATATTAATCGATTATTATATATTAAAATTATATAAAATAGTATATTAACTGTATAAATTATTTTTAATGTAGTTTCAATATATAAGAAAACCGAATCAATAAACCTATTTCTGAGATTTATATATATATGCAACATGTTAGGTGATATAAAATATCATGATTCAAAATAGAAGAAAAGATGAAATATAAAAAAGTATTAAAAAGTTCAAGAGATGAAACGCAAGTATTTACATATTAGTTAAGTAATATAGTAGAGATAACAATTTATAACTAACAATCATAAAATTAGATGACGCAGGTGTATACAAATGCTATAGGTTCAGTGACGTATTATTACTAGTATATTAATACACATAGAAATTAAGCTCAGATATTAGATATATATAAATATATTCGCAAACAAATCAAGAGCTAAATAATAATAACGGAATGATATATTTTATGAAATGATACAATAATACGAAGACTAAAATAAATTGTAATATATTATTTTATATAATAAACATAAATTAAATAGATATATAATAAAATAATTTACTATTATATTTAGCCATAAATATATAAAATAATTTTCATAATACTAAAAAATTAAGTTTCAACTTGATTGTAGATAATAAATAAATTGAGATAGATAATAGTATTGTGCATATTAATTTCCTAGCTTTAAAGACTAGTGGGAGAAAATATCTTATATGCTAATGGATTATGTAATAAAAATTAGAGATATGGTCAGGTAAATATAATAATCACAACATATTAAAAAAAAAAACTAAATAATACTAATTAGAATAAAATTATTATATATAAATATAATTATAATTATTAATTATTATATATATAAAATATATTATATATATATATATTATAAAAACATATTGCATTTAACAGTAAAGCATAATTCTGATTAATAAGCAATATATATCAATATATTAAATATATATATATATATTATAATATATTAATTAAATATAATATTGAATAAGGGTGTAGACTGGTCTAAAAAGAAACAGAGAAAAGTGATTAAGAATATTTAGAATACCCAACCACTCAGCATAGTTTTCTATTCAGTCAGGAGTCTTCTATGTTTACCAGTGGCATAAATAGACCACCTATATACCACCAAATCTAGTCCTATTACTAAACAGATCTGCCCCTTTCAGGCAAATAAAAACCGCACCTTCTTATAATAACGGTCAATCTATCCTTTCCAACTCCTGCAAGGGAAAAACACGATCAAGCAAGTGGCAAAAAAAACTAAGCAAATATAATATACAATAATAAAATATTAAAATTACTCACATTATGACATTAATACCTAAACATGCGCTGAAGCAATATAAATACACAATGTCAAAGAAACATTGAAACTCTAGTATCAAGATATATAATGATATTTAATAAATTTTATTCTGGATATATATTAATATATTTAATAAGAAATTAATGGTTATTTACCTCTTCTTAATTTCTTTATTGACAACACAAACCCCTCATTCTAAAATCTAGGGGCATATATATTTCAAAATAAATTAGTGATTTATTATATATTCACCTCATATAACCTATTTTAAAATTTCAAAAACAAAACTTAAAAATAAACTAAATATGTAAATTGATTTTAGATTATTTATTAAGCCCCTATAATAAATGTAAATAATATAACATGACATATCTTTAGCTACCATTTAGTTCAAAATCTATACTACAGTGGGGAATCCTTTTGATAGTAAAAAATCGATTTTGTTACTTTGGTTAAAAAAAAAGGCATATCTTGCTATTCCATCATGTACGAGTATAGAATCTTGCATTACTTTCCTAAATGATACATATTCAACACCACTGAGACATTAACCTTGGAAGAGACATTTCACTTACGTGGTTGTCACATCTCACTTTACCGTCCAATAAAAACGTAATTGCTGATTACGCTAGATGATAAAGAAAAATATTATGAGTCACACTGTCACAAAACAAACTATCTACACACTACATTCAACGAGCTTTACCACGTATGGATGATAAGGGAATGTTCACTTAAGACTCCACAATTTGGGTAGGTGGTCTTTTCTTGTTGTTGGTCATTCTTCCAATGTTATGTTTTTAAGCTTCAGCAAGAGAGTGCGTGTGTAAAAAATTAAGAAGTTTAATTTGAGGTGGGTGATTGTCAAAATTACAATCAACTCTTCTTGAAATATTTTTCTCTATCACTCTTCTCCTTAGTGTTCCCATTACGAGTTTCTAAACTAGATCAAATCTAAAGATCATAACTAGCAATTCCAATACTTAAATTGATTTAATTAATTACTAACAAAACTTAAAACAACAATTAATCATAATAAGCTAAAATATATCTATCATACCTTTACAACTAAAAAATTCTACATAATCATGTCTAGAAAATTTATAAAATGGATAATTAAGCATCTATCCATCTCTTCATAAAGATATAAAGTATATTTAATTCTAATATATATATTAATGATCTTATACTATATATACCTCACCATTATACTCCTTATAAGTATATAATTTAACGACAATATTTATATATAAATAAACTACACATAAAATATATAAATAAAATTATAATCCTATATAAAAAGCTCATTACATATTATATATACAATAATATATACAACCTCCTATAAAAATACTTACTACTTTACTTATATTAACATATATATACTTTCATATATATATATTAAGAACTCTTTGTACTTCTAGGATCTAGATTGTATAGTTTTCATAAATATCTATCTATCACTAATATACTAAATACTTACTCTCTATAATAAACAATATAAATATACTATATTCATCTATATCTTAATATACTTCATATATATAATATATTATATAAACCTACTAATACCAAATATAAAATAGACATATATAAATGTAAATTATATTTATTTTACGAATAATTAATAATATTATAACTGTATACGTAGTACATATTAACAATATACAACCCAATTTTAATGGCAAAATAGTATTCCAAAATAGACCTTCCATTATTATAGAATATTCACATACTATTTGCTCTCCTTAATTATAACTCCAGCGGAATCATAGACACATGTTAAAATAGAGCTCTCTCATCCATCTACAGAGAAACGTGACCAAGTTAATAGACGAAAATTAAGGAAAATATAAAGCGTGTCAGTTAACGTTATCCTACAGTCAGACTAAAAAGGGGCTTTCAAACGTGGACACATCTCTTTTCCAAAATTTATGTGCGTGCGTAAAACTCCTCTCTCTAACTTCGTTTTTGAACATAATTCTTTGATAATGTCTAACTACGTCTAGTCTGGCATCTTCACACATATATATAATCCTGGAGCTCTGATCAGTAATAACATCAAACTCATGAGGCACTATAAAATGATATGAAATTTAAGTGTTGGTGATCACCTGACATCTATTTCTTCTCTTATTATCTCATATATATTATATATATAATTATTAGATATATATATTTAACTTTTATCTCTTTACTCATTATTTTGTCATATTATATAGATTAGATAGAGATATATATTACTCTCTACTTCATCACATCTATCCATACTATTCTAGTATCGTTAAACTCTATTTCTTTATCCAATATATAACTTACGATTTATCTATTAGTTTTAATATTTATTATTATTACTAATCATTTGATTTACTAAAATTTAAAACTGTTGTTCTAATCTTATTTTTATTAATAAATTTTTTCAATAATCTTAGATAATACTTAGCATAACGATTATTTTATAATATATTATATTTATTCTATTATTTTATATCATTATATATTATATTATAATCTACATATATATATATTATATATATAAATATTTATAATATAATAAAAATTATAAATAAGTATAACCCTATACTATATATATATATAAGTTATAGCTATAAATAAGTATATATATATAATTTATCCTACTATATATCTATATATATATATATATATATATATATATATATAATATATATATAAGTTAATAAATATATAATTAATATTAATATATATATAAAGTATATAATATATTATAATATAATATATAATATATATATATAATAATATATTATATGTATATATCATGGGGAAAGGATGAATTATAGTAGGTTTGTTAAGCGGATGTATAGTGTGAGTGTGTTGGGAACCGACCGGCTGGAACCGAAGAGAAATTGGAAGAGTCGAGAACGAATCTCTTGAAGGAAGAAATGAGTTGTGCAGAGGCGAGAATAAAAGTGCACAGATAGAGAGATGGCGTTGTATTTTATTTTTTTGTTACTAATTAAAACTACCTAGTTTACCGAACAAGGGTCGACCCCGGTGGAACATTTGCCCATGCAATCTCACCGAGGTGCAATTTACTATCTTATGGTTGGCCCACCTCCAGGATTGAACCCTTACATACGATTTACCATATTAGGTCCGTCGCGGCCCATGATCTCTAGGCGTGGATTCGTTCTTGAATTACGACTCTCAAACAATAATTTACAGAGAGAGATGTCGGTGTTGGTAAGCTGGGCTTCTTTTGCGTACGGTTTGTCATCTCCTACTCTTTTTGTCTTTCCAGAGCTTTTTGTACGAGTATCACGTAATGTACTTACCGCCGCGTAATCGGGTCAGAATAATGAGTAAGGTTGAATAAAGAATAAAGTAATATGTTATAAAAAGGATAAGACTATGCATATTTCCAACCTTGTAATTTATGTATAGTCTTACACTATTTTTCATAGAATTCTCAAAACCCGTTTGGTTTGTAGTCCCGAAGCAGTTATTCAGTGTTAGATGCTTTAAAAATACCTAGTGAAGTTTAACTAGTTTATGATGAGTTGAGTGACATTTTAATTAAGTAATGTAATGTCCAGTTTTTTGGTTTAAAGAAGATTTTAACAGGTTGACCGAAAAAAAGCTTTCTTTATTTTAAATTTTCGGTTTGTCCAAATGCTATAGTTCTTTTATAAAAAGTAATTTATTTGATTGCAATGTGACTGTGAACGTGCTTCATTATAAATGATGTTCCAAGAGCAAATAAACTAGATTAATTTATTGCTCCATAATTTTAGTGTAGCAGAAATTTAATGTTTATTACGAAGGTCTCAAATGATTAAAATTCAAGATCCTGTTTGTGAAATATTCTTATGGCGATTCAAAAAAGGAATGTAATAAATTCTCCTACAACCGCCTATTAGCGCTCCATGAATTTTCGATAAAATACAGCCTCCAAATTTACACTCCCGTTGTATTCGTTAAAGCTTTTTTGCTGAAAAGGTCCAACCCAACATAGTATTTTATTAAATTTGCCGCTATTTATGCACTCCTTACCATCCCTGTTTCTCATAGATAAATCATGTGGGCAGTTTAAATATCAAAAGAATTAAATTTATCATACCCCCCAAATATTATGTTATCGTCAATGCAGGTAACTCCACTGAATTCTCCTATGAGAGTAGCAGGTGGAAATATATAGTTTTGAAAAAAATATAAAAAATTCTCATTTTAATTTTTCATGTTATTGTTATAAAATAGAAAAATTTTTCATTATTTTCCTAAATTGAAGATAAAAAAATAGGCCAGGAACTGAAAAGTTGAATGAAAAGGTCACAAATATAGTAACCCTGATAACTTTAGCAATTTTATAACACTGATAACTTTTTTTCTTTCTTCATGTGATATATTATTATTTATTAATATATTTTATATTATTTATTATATATTAATAATATATTTTAATATTATTATATAGTATATTATAATATATTAAATATTTACTATTATTTCATCTTATATTATTTCACATGTGCATTCATATCTCCCATTATAATTTATAACTTCAAAAATTATGTATCTAATATTTATATAATTTTTACTCCATTTAAAGATTAGATAATTATATTATTATTTTAATATTATTATTATTTATAACTAGATATATAATATAATATATATATAATTATTATTATTAACATTCATTAATTACAATTATAATTATTATATTATATATTATTATATTAATTATAATTTATAAATATATTATTATTATTATGTTTATTATTTATTTTTATCATCAGAATATATTTATATTAAGTAAGAGAATTTGAAAGGACTAATAATTATGAGTGTTAAATAAGTTATAAAGGGTGAAGAAATTATTATTAAAATTCAAAGCAGAAGCAAAGAAACCATTAGAGGGAGGAATAAATATATATTTGTTTGCTTAGCATTCACATATATACTACAGTTAGAAATGTATCACATGCTATGCAATATAATAATATAATATATATAATATATATTATATAAAATAATATATATAATATATTATAACTATATAATAGTATATAATATAATACATAATAAAATAAATAATATATATAATTAATAGGATAATAATATTATTATATAATAATATAAAAAAAGAAATTTAAAAATCCCTTTTAAATTTTTAAATTTTTAAATTGAAATAGTCGGTGAAAAAATATAGAAGGTATATAACATTTATTGAATTTTACACATAATTAAGTTAATCCTTGTTTTCAAATAAAGATAGGTGCTAAAAAAATAATATTAAACAAATAAAATAAATATAATGTAAAAAATATAAAAGAAAATTATTAAAAAATTAAAAAAAGGTAAAGGAAATAATCACCACCTCATGACCCTTTTACCAACCAAGTCCCCAGTATAGACGCAGACTCCAGAAACTTTAAATAAAGGAAGAAGAAATAATGTCGAGTAATAAAAAAAACTGGCAAAGCCACAAATAAGATTGTATCGGAAAAAAGGAGTTACCACAACCAAGTGACCCGTGAAGTTTCTCCAATAAAGCGCCACACAATTATTCAAGAGAAGAAAATAACCAAACTAACAATCACATAACCGTAGTAGTAATAATACTAGATAGATAATAATATATAATTTTAATATATAATAATGAAATATAGGAATTAAATTATTATTAAATAGTAATAATTATAAAGAGTTAATATATATAATATATGATTATAATTATATTATGAAAAATATTATAATATATAATATATATATATATAATATGATAATAAATATATATATATAGATATATATAATATAAATTAAAATATTATAATATATATATAATTTAATAAATAATATATATAATATTAATATTTTATAATATATTTAACTATATTTATCTATATATCCACACCTTTCCCCAATTGGGTATATAGTATATAAAAGTTATCTTACAAAATAAAAATTATATATATATATATATATATAATATAATAGTATTAGAAATGACTCACGGTTACTTAAAAAAGAATAACCACCCCTATACCGTCCTCTTTTATACCCTTAGTATAATAAATTCATTCGCAGTTTAAGTAGAATAAAATCCAAACCCATTGTTTCAATACTAGGAATCCTAGACAGACCCTCACTGAGGATTCGCGTCAATGGGCTCATCCCACGGTGACCAACCTAAGTAATAATCACAGACCCTCCTATCACAAAAACCCGCCCATCTCACATCTTTAAAGCCATCCATGGCTTCGCATCTCTATCTGTCACAAACTAACATTTGCCCTCTCCTCAACATCCTAGAGACGCCAACCACTGATTTTTCTCTAACACGTTGCAGTCATCGATGCCCCAGCCTTGTAGCTCACCCTACTTTAAAGTATTCGTCACGGACCAGACTTAGACAATTATAGACTCAAGCGATATCTTACCACAGTTAACCAAACTACATTTAGTAGACGACAATTTACTATCAGGGTAAAGTTGGACTCAACACTCTCACTTATCATACATTACCCGACAATCTCTCAATCAAAGTCTCTGTACTATTCATTTATATTTTATAATTCTTTCTCCCCGATCTTATAGTAACACCCCCTTAGAGTATCTAAATCGGGAACATAGATGTACTAAATATCATCCTTAGATCCAAGACCATAGTAATCAACACTTACGATATTAACATAATAATCACACTAAGTAAACAAAGATATACTCACCTCTATTACAAAAATATTCCTGAACCACTCAAAACTTAAACCCATAAAGTACTCTAAAAAATATTAACAATTAACAGCAGCCACTTATAAACGACCATTCACAACTTCCTGACAAATCTCATATCGCACTCAATCTTTCTCCAAATTCAACCCTAAATCTTCATAATATTATAAAAACCAAACACGGTTATTTCAGCCTTCTCACCGACTAACACTATCGACTATCACACCTCGGATTTACCCATATCCCACTCATAAGCCAAAACCAATACTCTTTATCACATTACTGCAAAACCCCCCTTCTACATCGACCCGACAAATCTGCTTAATTCAATTTGTCTACTAATAGCTCCCATAATCTATTACAGATTCCTCCCTACAACATATAATTCAAATTCATTCCGCGTAAATAAGCATCACCACTGTCCACCTCCGTCCATTCTCCATCATTCAACAATCGGCTGCCATCAAACGCTCCAATTCCTTTCACTATTATCCCCATACCATAGTAATAAATTGACAAATAACAAGAAGCACACACACTTTCTGTTCACACCACTTTAAGTATATATTTACAAACAATTCACTACAAATTTGAGTATTTATTCTATAATACACTCTTCAACATATTCCAGCATGAACAATATCTATTTTAGATTTCTATTCCCTAAAGGATACCTACCACCAACACACTAATTATATCATTAACTTAATGACCATTATTCTTTCACCCATCATCTTCACCATTAATCCTTCAATACTAGCCTATGCAAACCATATAAAATCCCTTAAATACAATTTATTTCTTCTCTCATTTTCTCAGTCAATTGTATTTTTAATATTGTAAAATAATATTTTATCATCATTTAAATTCAAAGTTAATATCATTTAAAAATTCACATTAAAGCATTCTATTATTTTGAAGTAACGACTCGTCAGGGAATTGCCTTATAGACCAAAAATGTACCAATAATCTGCATACCTTCTTTCCTATAACACTCAATTAAACTAATTCCCCTATAATTCCTACATATTACCTCTACTATCTATACCCTTATAAATATAATGACTATTACTGTCCCACCAATCTCTCAGATACATACCTACCCAAAAAACTCTTAGTTACACAACTTCTATAACTTATACAATAACCTATCTCTACCTACCTTCTTTGATCTTAATCTACCATAAATATTCATCCCATACCGCATATTTATCAATTCTCAACTTCCATCACTATCTACCCATTTACCTCCTCCTCTCTAATTAATAATACCTCTAATCCCAAAATACTATTTCTTATCACCATTCAAAACACTACATAAACTATCTATCTCGAACTAACCTTCTCTATTACTACCAATAATATTATACAGATCTTTCGAAAGTGCTCCCACTTACATAATCCCCCCATCCTTCATTCATTACAAGATCACCTTCCTTATTCCATTTTTAGGCAGTTATTCCCCCCCTTTAATTTTCAATTATTTAACCTTGCCCTCTCCAGAAGTCATTCCTATTTCCATGTAATCTATATCCTTCCCAACCTCATCTACTTTCAATTTTTCCTTCCTACCTATTAATATCTTTAGTCTTCTTTTGTCTCCTTATATATAATTACCTTAACATCGTAATCTGTTGATTACCCTCATTCAATAATATATTATTAATATTCAACACTCTCTTTCATTTTACTAATAACCATTTGAGCTATCAGTACTATATCCATATCCATCACTCCTAACTGTAATATCTTGCTTCCATAATATTTAGCTATAATCGCGACGATATTTACTATTCCACACAACAAAAAGTGCCTACTTTTTATTTCGTATCAAATTTAACAGTTCATTCCCTAGTACATATTTACTAACTATTAATTGCAATAACTCATACACAATTACATTTCAATGATTACCTGTCTATCGTTTAACTTCTACTACTCTATATATAAATTTCCCACTTCAATTCCTTTATTTCTTTATCTCTCCCAAGCCTCTACTTAACTTAATTTTATATATAAAAAAAATATTCATAATTTATCGATTAAATCCATTAAATCCAAACCCCTTCAAATATGAACATATCCAACACAACTCAACACGCCTTCTACACCAACACAAAACCAATTTATACTTTTCACTTCGATAACCATCATCTTATCAAAACATCAACTATTAGTAAACTTATTAAAATTCTTGTATGTGAAAAAGTAGTGCTTTAAACATACATAATACCTCATTCCCCTTACAAAAAATCATAATCACCTTTCATACATTTAACCTCTATTTTCTCCAGTATAACCCATAAAAAGCCACCGTTTAAACCTAACCCTTTTTTGATAATATACTACTTACCAAACTATTAGGTCTACTACACCTCAATCAATCTTGAAGCTCTCCTAATTAATCCCTTCCCAAAATAAACTTCATATCCAAGTATATATCCCTCAGAAAAATTCACTACTACTCTATTATAATCATTACCAATCATTACACTGAGAGCTAGTATAGGTAACACAAAACAAAACTAATACTCCATTTGATTACCTTCTTCAAACTTATAAATTTTTAAACCAATATAGTAATTCTAGTATCTACACAAACAAATATATATAATATAACTAATAGCTTCTGTTACACACAGGTCATTCGTCAAAATCGTACTAACTCTATCTACACTCTCCCCCTTACTCATCCATCTCACCCAGCACACACACATTCACACCACATACCTATATTCTTCACCGCATTATATCATTACTATTGTTTCAGTCAGCATGAGCGAGCAAATCTCAAAATATACATTTTTCTAAATACAGACATCACTCTCATTCTACACTTCTTCATCACTATTCCTTACTTAACATTCCATATATTATATAAATACCTCTAACGTAAATATTCGAGTATTCCGTCTTCAGCAACGAAAAAGAGTAGGATTCACGCTACGAGCATCACCACGACTTATGTACAATATTAAAAATTATACACTGTCGTATACAGACATTAAATATAGTGTTAATTGGATATTGTATTCTAACCCTAACTTACCTACATATCGCCCCATAGGCACAGGCTCAATAAATTTCCTCACACAATGAATCCCGTCTGTCGAAAATCTGATCTCCTCAACCCACTAGGACGAAGAAAAGCTAATTATTAGAATAGATCTATTAACTTAAATTAAATTTGGCAGAGAAGTAATGAGTAGCAAGTTAGATAATAAGTGAATCGTAAGAAACATCAGACAAAAAATGCACAATCACACTTTAACACGTTATAAATCGCAGGCCAATATATCTCCACTCTCACTGAAGCTATAACCAAATTTATGCCCATAGATACCCCACCATTTTATGTACCGCTACTATTCTATTTCACTTTGCATTAGTTTAACAGTTCAGAGAGAGATATACACAGTCGCTATGTGCGAGTATCTGGCAAAAATGCATGAGATGTATAGACTCATGCTATATGTCAAATCCATATAGAATTATAAAATAGATTAATAATAATAAGACTACATAATTTTTACTCTGATTTTTTTCACCTGTTAAAAAACTAATTATTAGACTGTAGAGAGAAATATTATTCCTTTACAAGTAAATATATTAAATACGAATATATATATTGTATATATTTATATATTATAATAATATAATTATAGAATATATTAATTTATATATAGTAAATAATTATATAATAGTAATATATATTTATATTAAGATATATATAATATATTATATAAATAAATATATATATATAAGTAATAGATTTATATAATATATATATACTATTAGATAAATAATTTATTATATATAATATAATTATATATAAAATAGATACGTATATATAAAAAGATACAGTAACTATATATAAAATGGTTTATAGATTATATATTATAATATATGATATTAATATAGCTATATGGAACTAATAAGAGTCCTAGATTATTATTATAATATTTTAGATATATATATAAATAATATTATATATATATATATAATATTACTATATATATATAATAATATAATAATATAGATATATTTATAATATATATAAAAAGAATAGAATTAATATATAGTATTAAATATATATTAATATATAAATAGATTATGTAGAAGTAGAATATATATATAATTAAATAATATATTATATAAGAATAGTATTAATAATATATATATTATAATAAAAATATATAAACTCTAAATTAATAATTATTATATATATATATAGTATATAAATATATAATATTATAATTATATATATATATATATAATGTATGGTTGTGTGATTAATTGGGTGGACTAGTGTGTGTGTTCATTCTGTGATAGTCGTTTGACCAGTTGTTGTTCATCACAGAGATTTGTGATAATTGAAAACTTGTGGTAAATTGCCAAATCTTAAATTCTGTTCAAAAACATAGTATTCATATTATATACACTGTCCTGAAGGTAACAATTCTCTATGTACATATTGAAAAAGGTAAGGATAATAAATAACTTACGTATAAGTCATTCTTGATTTCCAGTAATCTTTTCCCATACATTCAGTATAGTTATTAAAATAATGCCTCGACATAGACACACGCATACAAACACAATCACACGCCACATACTACAATCACTAATAACACACCGACACTCACACACAAGCACAAATTCCTTAATAATATTCAGGCGATGGTAAATAGATAAATACTTAATTATAAAAGGATAACAGGTAATTTGAAAATATTATCATTTTAATTAATTCAATATAGGAGACATTTTTTACCGCGGAAATTAAATAATAATAGATAAAGATTATATAAAAAAATTAAACTACGAACTTTTATAAAAAATAATAAATTGTTAAAAAGTTGAAAATATATATTACCAGTTTTATGACAATTATCGAAGAAAATGCCGAGTATTACCTTCAACGAATAGAAGGTAATACTGAGAATATAATATAATAGTAATAGTCATATATTTCAGATTTATATCTGTTCTTGATTCATCTCATAAACCTGTGCAACTTCCATCATTATCGAGAAATTACCTATCTCACGTGCTTAAAAAATTAACTCACAACATGAAAAGCCTTAATGAAAGCTGTTCAAGATATTCTCGCACGTAACGCTATTGTCGTTTTTCACAAACTCTCTCCTCTATCCGGCGATTCGGATACTGATCTGTAAATACTTGAACTTACCATTGATTGGTATTCACGATCGTCTCCTACAGTCAGCTTGTACGACTTCGAAATCTTGTTCATCATTCAAATTGTCGTAGAAATGCTCCGCTCCTCATATAAGATACGTATCAAAGCACATCTCATCCATATCAAGATACCAAAAACACAAGTTACTATTAGCATCCAACGACATACTATTATTTTCTCCCAAAAATTTAGTATAAGTAGATATGAGATAGAGTGGAGAAGAGAGAGAAAGAGGAAAGATAAAGATATTATGGGAAGACTGAGATAGGAGACGAGTGATCTCGAGGAAAGAGAAAACGATAACACAGAGAGGAACTATGCGATATTTAAAAGCTAAATTCTTATAATTCAATTTTTCACAAATGTTTTTCTATATTATTCAAAGAACAATCACTGATGTTAGTTCATTGAACATAGAGGTTATGAAGAGACAAATACTGACCTCTGTTATCCCTCAATTATATATCTTTACTCTGTGTTAAAAGAAAATTAAAGTATATCTATACTTGTACATCAAATTTTCCTGCTAAGACTTTCTTTAGGGAAGTATATAAAATGCATTTAACGAACTTTTATCTATCTCTCTCTCCCACCGAAACACAACTGAAGCCTTCCTTCGATAGATTGTCAATTGTATAGAAATAGTATTGGTACTCTTCGATAAACTAATTTCAGAAGATTTTATCACAATCTATTCTATGCTTTTTACTCATATTATCGCAGTTCGCTGTTTCAATTTCTCGATGCTGCTCACACTTCAAATCAAGTTTCTTGCGGAGTAAGAAAAGTTTATTCTATTCACCGTACCCATTCTTATCATCCTCACCAAATGTCCCCTCTCTGGATACTTGTTCCTTATTTCTGCTGCTACTCGAACACTAAATTAACATAATAAGGACACTGCGTTTTGATCTCTTTAGTCACAAATCTCCTCCAATGACAAAGACATGTGTGACTCGTTTTCGGTCCAACTCTAATCAAAAATTTAACAACTATGTTCAATCATTTATGTAAAATCCCCGACACTTATCTTTCTACTTTTGTCTCTTCTATATTTGATAAGCATAAAATTGTGCTAAGAATCTTTGAAAACCTGAGATCTGGTATTTCATTAATTCATTTAAGATATATACTAGGGATTACTGTATCTTTGCCATTTTGAATTTTAAGCAATAAACAAAATCACCTTTCAGATTCTTGTGGTGATGATACCTGAAGAAGCTTATGAATCAAATATTAATTTAAAATTTTTACTAACATTTAAATGAATAAAAGCAAAAACAGTATTAAAATATAAAACTAAGATATATATATATATATATATATATATATATATATATATATAATATAAATTAAAATTATAATAATATTTATTATATGTAATATTGAATATAATAATAATTATTTTGAGAAAGAGATAAAAATTGAGGGGTAGTAATTAATAGCCTAATCGAGAGTGAAAAGTTGGAATGTTGCGGGTGAGGACAATATTGCTCGGTGCTATACAACTGAGCCCTCCTCCAACCAAATATATATATATATAATATATACTTAATATATTATATATATATATATATATTATATATATATATATTATATATATCTATTATATATAATATCTTATAGTACATATAACTAATATATCTATTTACGATACTATTTAGTAGTATATATATAAACTATTAGTAATAATTATTATATATATATATATATATATTATATATAATATTAGTATTATATCACTAATATTATAATATATAATATATTTAAACATTTGAACGTATATAGAAAGAATATTGGAAGAGAGGTTTTCTTAAAAAAGAATATCCAAAATGTTGAGCATCGATAAAAATGTAATATATAAAAAATAAAATACAGCTTACATAACAATTTTAAAATTTTAATAAATTAATAAATGGCATGTTCATTTTTATTACTTTTTATAATTTTCTTTATAAGTTCCTAATAATTGTTCTAAGAATAAGAAATACATAATTTCTAGATACTTATTTTTTCTCTAATTATATAAGGTTACCACAAAAAATTTTAATTAATTTAGCTTTAGTAAAATATTCAAATATATTAAAAGATTTCCAAATGAGACACACGAACGCACGAATATACACCTTATATACATATATTATATATATATATATATATATTATTTATACTATATAATATATATATATATAATATATATATATATATATATATAAAAATATAAAATAATAAATATATAAAATAAAAATAAAGAAAATAAAAAATAAATAATAAAAAAATAAATAATATTATACATATTAATAATACTAGATATACTATCAAGTTTCTATATTTATATCTCATATATAATATATAGATAAGTAATAATATTAATAATTATAATAATATATATATAATATAGCTACCGAGCTATATATAATATTAGTATATATTATTATATATATTTATAAAATAACTTAATTTATATAAATATATACTATCATTATAGTATATAATATATATATACATATATATATATATTATATTATAATATTTATATATTTATAATATATATAAAATACTATACTATTTTATATATATACTAATATATATATATAAGTGTAATAACACTTTTCATTTTATATATTTATAGTATATATATTATATATATATATTATATATATACGGGGATGGTAAGATTATATATATATAAGATAGTTGATATAACTAATATGATATAGATTACATTATATATATATATATATATAGTTATAAGATGATGCTCTATATATATAATATATCACTACTATATATTATATATATATATATATATATTATATTATATTAAAATATATTATATAAATAATGTAAAATTGAAATATATATATTTATAGCTAATGTGATATATATATTATATACTATTATATATATTTTAATAATATATTACTAATATAATATATGATACATAATATATCTTATATTAACTATATACTTATATTCAGTCATTGTTAATATATATATATATATAAATACCTATTAAAATATAATATATATCTAATATATATATATATAAATTATTTTTGTATGATATATTAATGTTAGAGTTTATACTCATTATAATATATATTTAACAATTTGCAAAGACATGTCTGGGAAGAAGTAAAAGGAACGACAAAATGCGTCCATTTCCTGTAGATTAAATTAATTTCATCTTTACGTTAGATTCTTTGCCCCATTTTAGCGACATTACTCGTAGTTAGGCATCAGGTTATGGTTAGGTTAGGTTATGAAAATTAGTTCAAAAAACTTTACACATTTTAGAAAATAAAGACACATTTCAGAAATTATTATTAAAATCAGATATAAAGTTAAGGTACACCTAATCTAAAACTTATATAATATATATTAATAATATATATAGTACATCATTTATATATATATATTATATATAATATAATAACTTAATATAAAGACTAAATAAAAAGTATAGTATAGATGAATATAATAAAATATAATTAGATAAAAAGTTATATAGTTATATATAATATATAATATTGTATAATTATATAAATTATTAATAAGATATTATATTGGGTGTGTGATAATTGGTATTAGTAGCGACAACTTATCTTATCAAATCATATCTTCAAAAAACTACAAGAGCCACAAGGAAACAGGAATACATTGCTGGAATGCTGGTCCCAATTTTAGGGCGGGAAATGTTAAAAACCAACCTAATTTAATCTTTACAAACATGGAATAATCTATATATATTTCTCAATAAAACTATACATATATTGGTAGAAAAAGGATAGGAATATCATTTTGATAATTGCTTTTCAAAGTTTAACTAAAACTAATGTTAGAAAAATAAAATAATCAAATAATATTTAAGTTTGTGTGGTTTAATTATGTTTAGTATGAGCTTATTTAGAGACCTTTTTTGGTTACTCACTCGTTAAAATATAGACTTTCTATTATAAATTTGCTTTTTTTTTTCTTTTTACTAAAGAATACCCCAAGGGCATACCGCTCCGCAACCGATGGCAAGGAGTCGGGGTTCTCGGCCTTTCCGGAATACGGGGTAGACTTAATTCCCACTCCCTTTCCGGAGAGGGTTCTCCGCAAACCCTCCGCTCTTTGGTTATTTGGGTGTTCGCGCGGGGTTCCTCAGCCCCTCTCCCCTATCGGGGTATGGAAAAGTGTCCCCCTGTGATTCCCTCGTCGGCTCCAGAGCCTCCCTATCAATTTGCCTGGTGTAGATACATTTACAAATAATATATATTTATATAGATGTCCCCTGCTCCTAAAAAAAAAATTAGCACAATAATTTATTTTATTTATTTATATTTAATTTTTTTTTACTTTACATTTTTAAAATAATTTTTTACCAGGATTTCAAAATGTATTCCTTTTCGTGCTAGCTATTGTATTTATTTGAAAGAATTTATAGAACTTATCGATTTTTTTTAATTTTTTTTTTTTATCTTTTTTTTTTTTACATGTATTTCCGTCAAATAAAAACTCAGCTCAGAACACAATGTTTTATTTCTTTTTTTTCTGTTAATTGTTGTAGTTTTTATTGAGATGCTGAACCAGTCTTCCTGGCTTGATCGCCTCAAACAATATCAACCATATTATTATATATATTTATATATATATACTCAATAATAAGTATTATAATATATATATATTATTATATAATTAATATATAGGTAATATAATTAATATTATTATCATTATACTTGATAATTTATATATTTATAATAAGAAAAATTTTAATAATTAATATATAATAATATATTTTGAAGTTATATATAAATAAGATATTTATTTATTTTTATTTATTATCATTGTAAAATATATAAAATAATAAAAAGAGTGAGTATGAGTAATAAATAGAACATATAATAATATGAAATATAAAGAAATATAAAAATAGATTTTTCTTTTTTATTAATTAATTATAAATATTATCTATAGATATAAGAGATAAAAAATGTATTATATATATATAAATATTTTATAAAAGTGATTAATAATTTTTTAGAGCTGACTACTAACCGAATTAGGCACTAAGTTAGGGTTAAAGGTTTAGGTATGAGGATGTGTAGCCCGAAAGATTTCTATGAAAGGTGTTTTTTGAAAGTTTGTGGCATTATAGAATAAAATCCCTTAATAAAAGTAAGAGGAGAAGCATATTGAAAAATGATTTTAATATTTAGCGTGAAGAAGATTTTTGTCTATTGAGTATAGAAACGTGGGCGGGCTTGAAGATATTAGTAATCTGTTTGATGAAGATTTGAGATCTAGACTAAAGGGGTAGGGTGGTGCGAAATCTTTACGTGAAGGGAAGAGTTGTTGAGAGTCTACAGAGAGATGGTGTTCTGTACATCCTTGGGTATAGAAATTATCTACTTTCTTCTTAAACACATAAGATACTGTGTGTAGAGGTATTTAGTTGCGCAAGTCTCTCAATATATTTAGATTAAAATCCCAATTACTGAAAACCCCATCATTCAATTTTTAATTCCAATGTAAGTTTTGTTTTCTAGTTTAACCATATAATATATATAGTTATATTGTTGTTATATTTAGTGAGGTATATTAAGATAATATTATTTATCAGTATAGGTTGAGTATATTAGCTGAGGGGATATGGTAGGCTACTATTATAGGTATGATTTAGTAGGTATATATAGTAAGGTATTATGCACTATAAGGTTTAGGGTAGAGTCCCTCAATTATATATATAATAAGTATACTGAGTATTAATATATATAGCATAGCTATTTAGAGTATATAGTAATAGTATACATTAAATAATATATAATATAATATGATAAGTAGGTAGAAGTAATTGGGGATAGTAGTAGACAGATAGGTAATAATTATATAGTAGTATATAATAAGTTAAGTGGATTATAATGTTATTATACAATTAGTATAATAAACGTGTAGAGTGAGATATGGTAAATAACGAGGATTTAGTAGAATAGAGTATATTTTATATGGATAGTATTATATAAGTGTGAGAGTATGTAGTTTAATGTTTGATTAGAAGTTGATATAAAGGATTTGTGAATTTGTGTCTGGGATAACTGAAAATAACTAAATATAATATAACCTCATGAATTGGAGGTAAAATGAAGTATAGGAGATTGGAGTATTTTATATGGAAAATACTTTATAAATATATATATATAAGGTATTATAAGTGATTAATATTAACTATAATGGGTGAGATATACGAGAGAGTGATGGGTACTATGTAGGTAATAGAAGTGGGTAATATGAGGTGTTAATAGTTTAATTAAATAGGATGAGAATAAGAGGTTTCGTAATGGGTAAGTAATTATATATATATAAAGGTAAGTAATAATTATAATGTATTTGAATGTGTATATAATATAATTACAGAAGTTGTAGGGTCTCAGGAAGGCGCTAGGGAAGTTATCGGTATCTTTTTACCATTCTTTCTGCCCTCTAGCTTCCCTGAGAATATAAGTTCTTTTACGGTTGTTTGCCAGATTGTGGGCGTAGAGCGGTCTTTTTACATTGTCAAAGAAATGCGGGCAAGTATGACAGGTATTTTATTAATACTTGATGCTATTTCTATTAGCCAAGCTTTCTCTGGTAGGCGACCTTTTGTTGCACGATGAATATAGGGTATATACTTCTGGTCGGAGGCTTCGTATCAAAGGGCCAAAGCGAACGCATAAGTCGTTTAACCCACGGAGAGAGAAGAGATTTTCTCGGAAGTGAGTTGAGTGAGTGTTGGGACCATTAAAAAAAAAAGTTTTATATATATCTTGAGAGTGGAGGCCGTGCCTGAATGTTCTTGATAATTTTTCTATTGATTATGACAAAGATACCAGTGTTTCTTCAAACAGCGAAGAACAGCAGCCATCAACTTCTTGAAATGCAGATTACTTGTAGTAATATTTGATATATTTTTTCAACATTGAGTAAGTCATATTGTTCTCTAATTTTTGTAGAGAAGTTAGTTTTAGCAAAAATTTTTGGGTCCAAAAGGCCCATAGTAAAATTAAATTACCTAAGACAAGAAAGAGCGTGCCAAATCTTAGATGCACGAAAATCAGAGGTATTTATATAAAGATCACTCAAGCAAACATAATAAAATGTTTTTTATAAAGAAAATTAGTGGGCTTAAAAAATAAACATTTTTTTCATAAAATAGAATAATAATATAATAACATGTTGTATTGGATGGAATAAACCAGAAGTGAGGTGAGAGGAAATAAAAGATCAAATGACATTATTATATTCTGTTATATAAACAATTAGTTTAATCTGTTGAATCAATATTCAAAAATTATTTTCTGTAATTCACTTTCTGAAAGTAAGAGAATGATTAACTTTTATGATAAATTTGAGGCGCAATGCATCTTGTGAGATAATTACCGTATATATTTAAAGGTTAAGTATGTCGTATTGTGTTAGAGCACTAATAAGAAGAATCAGGTACCTATATATAGTTAATATATATATTATATATATATATATATAATATATTATATATATATATATATATATATAATATTATATATATATATATATATATATATATATATATATAGTGGTGGTCTGGAGTTGGTTCGAAGATCATCTTGTTCCTCCACTTTCACAGGTAGTTGTTGATGTTTTTTTAAGATTAAATTGTCCGTAATGATTTCGTTTTACGTTGAAGAACCTAAAAGCACAGAAAACTTGAATTATTTGTTTCACTGCCGAAGCCACCTCTTTCGCCTTGAGGAAGCCTCTGTTTTACCCCTTCCGGCTATTCGAAGAGTTTAAGGCACAATAACACTGAATAGTATCAATTAAAACTTAATGGATATCTTTTATGTCTTTGAGCTTTGAAAAAACAAAATATACGTATATGAAATGCACTATCTGAGATGTTAAAAAGCAAGAAAAATCATAATGTTAATTTCCTTATAAACTTTGCTTTTTGTTTTCCTTGATCGTGTTCATTCTAAGAGAAGACTAAATGCTGTTGTGTATTGCACAATTTCAGAGAAACGATGTGGAATATTTTTGTGAAGAATGGACAGAGCAAGGTATTTATATTTCTTCAATACGTTCTGGCACTTAGATGACGAAATAGATAACGGAAGATATAGATATAGGCTTGCATGTTAGTCTAATTAAGCATAGGGTTGATTAGTTACAGGATTATAGAGCAGTCTTGCGACTAATAAGTATCAGATTCAATGTGTAGAAGAACGAATGTTTAGATTCTTTTGATACGTGCATTTTCACAGGGACACAGATGGCAGTGCAAAGGGTGTAGGCTTGCACGAGATGTAGTCAGGCTGACGGCATGGTGGGTGGTTAATAGTCTGTTGGTGAGTCGTTTGAATGTAACAAATACGCTAGCAAAAATGTACCAATGTGTAATACTCAGAGTTGTGCCGATGAGCTATAAGGCTATGAACTTTTTGGACGGATGCCATATTGGAGACCAAGACGAGAGGCAAGTTGGTCGAGAGCAGGTCATTTCAATCTAGGCGAGGTGACTATTTGCAAAGAGTAACTGTCTTAAGTTGGGTGGAATAAGGGGGGAATATATAATATAAAGTATATATATAGTGAATAAGTTATATAAGTATAAGAAGTGAGATTATAAAGGTATGGATATAAATTAAATGGTATAGAATATAGTATAATCATATAATATGTATTGATGTTAAGATATATAATATAGGGTAAAAGTTTTTTAAGTAGTATATAATATAAGTAATAGGTATTATAGTAAGGAATAAGTGAGTGGAATAGAGTAACGTGAGAGGGTATACATAGTGAAATTTAGGGGAGTGATATAATGGATAGGGTGAGGTGGTAAATTGGTAAATTTATAATAAAATGAGGCTACAATTTATGAAGTAGGGTAATAGTATATAATAAGGGTAATGTGGAGTTTTTGCTTGTTCGGATAAAATTAAGAAATAGTGTTAATGGGGGAATCTTTAAAGTAAAGTTTTAACATTTGAAATCGTATATAATATGGTTTTATTAAATAACAATGAGCTGAAAGATATTATGAAATATTATATATATAATGTGTTGTGGATTGAGTGGCTGTGAAGTTGGTGGTGGAGGGATGAGGGATGAGAAACATAGAATGCCGATGAATGTTCGCGAGAGATGCCGTCTAGTGGTAAGATATTGAAGAGAAGAAAAGAGTGACCAAACAAAGGAGGCTTTATGTGAAATGGTGTGGGTAAGCTACAAGGGCAATTGCTTTTTCTGTTTGGTGGATCCGTTTTCCAAGTCGTCCGAGCTGGCAAGAGAAGAAAGTAAGCGCAGCCCTGGCGCTGGCCTAAAGATCATAATTGATGAATCCGATAGACGTGTATAGGTTAACCGGAGTGGGTCAATCCATTGCCCAGTGCCAAATAACTCGTCCTGCATAAAAGCTGTTAGGCCTGTTACCCATTCCTCCAAGGAGACAGCCATCCGCTCGCAGGGTGGAGAGGCACAGAAAGAGAAAAAGTGAGCACAAAGTGAGCAAATTGGCTAGGTAAGAAAAGTGACAACCGATGGAAATAGAATTTTCGAAATCGATGGAGCAACAATGTATCTGGAAAGGAGAGTAAATAAAAAAAGGAAAGAAGAAGGAGGATTGGGGGAGAGGATTAAGGGAGGAGATGGGGAGTGGATAGGAGGAGAGGGGATTAAGATGGTTGTTGGCTGAGGAATGAGGGTGGGGGGAGTAATTTTTATGTGGATTATCTGAATGAAAGTAGGTGGCCGTGGACGGTGGAGGCCAAGATTGTCAAGAGGTGAGGTTGGGGCCTGAATGAGAAGGGTAGGGGTAGGGAGAAGGCGGGTAGGATGATAATGCTAGAGACAAGGAAAGAGAAAATGGACCGGAACAAATTATATTTATGGCGCCTTCGAACAATCACACAAAGCAGAAAAAAAAGGGAGAAAGTTCCCGACACGGTCTGGTACGGTGTAAGCAGTATGGAAAATTGTTGGCAGAAAAGGGAGGTATACGCTTTATCGTAAGAATCTTGGGGTTGTGCGAGGAATGCTGTATACACAGGTTATAAAAGTCCAATCGGGCGATGCTTATGTTTTTGAGATGTCTGGAGAAACTAGGAGTTGGTTGAGTGTCCCAAGCAGAGGAACTTGTCACAACAGGAGTTGGGGAGGATGGTTGTTTTGGTGCCCTGTATAAGGGAAGGGGGATAGGATGGGGAATGTGAGAATTATAATGAGTAGTGAACGGGTATATGTCTTTAGAGGTGGTTAGGGGAAAGTGTAGTTCTGCAGAATAGAGTCTCGATTGAAGGAAGAAGTGAGAGGGTTTACAACCAAAGTGAGGTGGAGATATGTTTGGGGAAATGAACAAGGAGGATTTTAGGGTTTTCAGAGAGAAAGTTTTTTTTCAAAAAACAAAAAAAGGGTGATCCGTGAGGTCCACAACAAGTGTTTAGCAACTCGTGGGCATATAGATGCTGTCCTTGTTTGAGCAAAACAAATAGTAGAACAGTTTAAGATGAGAGTTGGAGAGAAGCGAGAAAAAGTCGTATTGGTGTGTGTGGTTTTATTATAACAGATTTTAGCGCACGAATAGAAAGCATACTTGAATAGAGCCTGTGAAGGCGAGAGGTGGAAAATTGTGGAGGGTGTGTCGCCGTATGGTAAATTTCAATGTGGGTGTGAGTTAAAGGATTAGGTCACCTCAAACGGGTGAATAATTTCAGGGCCTTGCAATAATATTTTAGGTGCCGCTACTATTCATAGTACGTGGGAACATGTATTCCATCTCTTACACCATTGGCCTCCACTCGGTTACAAAGCTCAAAGATGAACACAGCAGCGTGAAGCTAATATTAAAGTTTCCTCTGAAAATATTAGTAAAAAATTGGGAAGTTATCGGAGATTTCAAAAATGGTGACATCTTCCATGATGGAATCTCCAGAACAGATGTGTGGTGGCTTGTATAAACCGTGAGAGTGTTTAGGAGGGGAGAGTGAGATGTTTTGGGGGTGGTGAGAGGATTGAGGCAGGGGTGTGTAATGTCGCCTTGTCTCTAGCATTCAAAACAAGTTTCCTTGTTCCATATGGTTTACTTAGGGAGAGTGTTTGAAGAGGAATGGTGAGGGAGGGGAGGGGGGATGAAATTGATGAAACTGGGAATGAATCAGATTTGTCTCTGGGGAAAACAAGGGAAGGTGGAAAACAGTGAAGGGCCACTGTCTTTGCACGCAGCGGAGAAAAACACGATTAAACTGCCCTTAAAGTGCTGGCGATTAGAACCCGCAGGAGAAAGGACGGTGTTGGAGGTTATAGTGTATCGGTTGGAGGATGCAGGGATGGTTTTTTAAGAGAGACTGGGAGTCTCTGAGGTTGGAAACCCCAAGAATATTGTTTTAGTCCTCTAAAAACAGACATAAAATAGAGAATGTGCACTGCATCAAAAAGAAAACAAGCTTTGTGAAAAGGTGCGCTTAACTATTTTGCTTATGATTCACAGCCCTTCAGGGTTCATGAGGTGTCATACGTGTTTACGTGTTTGAGGAGGAAGGACTGCACTGCCAAGAGAGGAAGGCCGGGGAGGGGTCATCTTATCCTGGATATAACCTGGTCACTGAGGTAGGGAGGGGGTTAGTAATTGCCGAGGTAAAGAGGGAGAACAGATAAAAAGAGTGTGTGTTTCCCAAGAAGTCGTGTACTTTCGTTTGAGAGGATGGATCTCCGGTAACGGGCGGGAGGGATGAAGGAGGAAAGAATAGAAAATCAATAAAAGTTACGTTATAGAGTTGCGAGAGCATAAGGGAAATTTAGTACGAGCTGTTGCGAGATGGTACGTTGTCTGAATAGGAGAAGTTTAGGTCATAAACAAGCTAGAGAGGGATTTTAAATACATAGAAAGACATCGTAAAAATTACAAGAAGTAGAGACGTTGGAGGGCCGGTATGTTCTTTGTTTGTCAGGTCTCTCGTAAAGAGAATAATTTGTGTCGCTATGAGAGGGAATCCCCAAGGCCTGAAACCGTGATTTAGTAAAGAAGCTGATGGGTGGTTGAAACTGGGGTTGAGAATGCCAGGGAATTCCATAGGATGATAGAGAGTTGGAGAGAATACTTTTGAGACATGAAGGGGTTGGAGCAGAGCGGGTTTTGAGAAGAGGATACGGTTGGCAGAAGGGAGAGGGATTTGGAATAGGAAATGTTCTGGGTGGTGAGGGTGAAGAGATGTGATTGGAGGATGGGTTTGGTGGGTTAAGAGCGGAGAAGGGAAATGTTAAGATGGTATTGGGCAATCTAGTTGAGAACATGTGAACGAAGAAAACAAGTCCAAAGAGAGTGGGTTAATAAGCAGTTTTTCGATGGAGGCGGTACATGGGATAAGGAAGTTTGAGATGAAAAAGAAATGAGAGGAGAAGCTCACAACACAGAAGAGATGGTGGAGGGGGGCATACTCCAGAAGGGAGCATATGCGAGCGAAATTTCACGCCCAAGATATGTTTGGAATACAGCTTAGAGATGCTGGGGAAGGTATATGAAGAGAGGACGGGCGATGAGGGGGAGAGAGACTAGGGGATAAAGGGTGATATGGCGAAGAGGAACACTAGAGGTGGGAGTTTTTGAGAAAAAGGAGGCTGGGTGAGGGCGAGATTGAGAGGAAGTTGTGAGTGAGTTACAAAAAAGACCCTGTTTAACGTTACCGTATGAGTTATATTCAGGGGAGCTTACTGATTCGTCAAAGCAACTTACCGTATAACGTAACTCCAGAAAAACTTCTCACTTTCTAAACCAGCTCAAGCGGAAGATATTTAGAGAAGAGCAATATCATAAATTAAAAATATATATATATTGAAGGTATCATACCTAAGCATTTCTTGGGCAAATTTTTGTTATATTTATGATTACAAGAAAGTAGCCTTATATACTCATTATAGTACTTGATATATATATATACTATTATTTTGAAGTTTATTTATATATATATATAATTATATTTATCTATTATTTATTTTTTTTCCTATATATACTTATTTTGTGTAACCATCATATAGTTATATGAATATTGTAATTTTAAAGAATAATGATTTATAAATTATCGAGTAGTATATATAATATTAAATGTTTTGCACCCAAACGCCTCAATTAAGAAAGAAATTCAGTAATGGAAGATTACTCTTGCTCAAAGAAAAATCAAAATTGGAAAATGTTTAAGATCTGTAGCCATTTTTATATAATTTCAAATTATCAGTTTAAGAATGTACCATTGTTTTGGCCCTTAATGTGTTTGATGAAATCAAAAATGCGTATGGTTTCTAATTATGGAAGTATTGTGTAAGTCTTGACCATACACAAGAGGGTGAGGGTGTGGTGTGTGTGTGGAGAGCAAAGCAGTCACAGGGTTTGGTGCACACAAAGAGCATCGATGTGTGTGTACGTACGTAGTGTGGTAGTAGACACTAGTTAGTGTGTGTGGTGTGCGTGTGTGCTTTAGGCGTCTGTTGAGTCGGTATGTCCCCGTGAGCTTATACACACATGATATTTAAGATTGAATCAAGCCATAGCTTTACGTAATGGTGTCCATTAGTAATTTCCAGTTGAGAGTAATTTTTTTACCATGCATCTGATTATCTTGTACCAAACAAAATAATAACGAGAACACCAATAAAAACATATGAAAGTCACCAATATAATTTTTTCTCTACTCTACAAAATTATGTTGATAAGTTTTAAAAAAAAAATAACTTTGTTTTCCCTCTGATGTCATAAGACATTCCTCCCAAAATTCTATCATCAATGAAAAAATTGCTTTATGGCTCAAACTATTTGTCTATAAAAGGTAGTAATGTACCTCCGTCCTCTAATATTTTTATCTCGCACAATAGGACCATATCATATACCTACACAAGACATACACTCCGAACCACAAAGCGAATCAAACAAATGAATGATGGTCTAAACTTAGTGGCAGATAAGAAAAAATAGTTCCGGTTAACTTTTTAGTCACTGTTCATCGTCAGTTTACTGCCCACACAGATGCTTTTTCATATCCACTGTAAAATAGGTGTCGATTATAGTATAATAATATATATTATACCTTGACTGTTGGTATAGCCCTGTCAGTATAAGGGCCTCTCCTCTTTAAGAAGATATAGAGATGCTACTGGCCAAAGCATCCGCCTCTTCCTGGCCCTAGACATACTTTACCACTATAAAATGAAGGTGTACTTTCTCTATTGTCATAATACGCTTATCGATTATCTCATTATAATTCTAATGGAGGTGATAAATAAGTTGGAGCTAATGCTCCATGTAGAGAATTGATACGAGTCCTTAAAAGGAGACAGAAGCAACCTAAAATATATATATATCCCTAAAGTGATAGATCATGCTTTCTATGGTTGCTCTCAAATATATCATAAATATATCAGCTTGGAGGGTATTTATATATCACCCTATATCTATCCTTAGGGAAAAGTGGAATATATAAATTATTTTAAGATATATTAATATAGTATATATATAATAATTAATTGATATATATGATAATGTATCATATATATAGTTATATATAGTATTGTTCATACTTATTATATATATATATTATTATATATATATATATATATATATATATATCTCACGGCTACTTTTCGTGAAAAATAGGTTTAGCCTACGTCCACAAGATTCATAAGCATAGTGGGCCAATACACTTAAGTATAGGTATATATATATATATACATATATATATATAAGTATATCATATATGAATATATATATATCTTGAATCCGTACTAGCCTTGTCCCTATTTGCTGAGGTAGCTGACTCAGCTAGTGTGCATTTACTGAGTTATCACGTCTCTAACCTCACATTTGTTTACTATTTATTCTACCTCATATATGCTGTTTTACCATAATTATATATCTAAACCCTTATAGTGTAGTCAGTATCTACCCTCAATCTATATATTAAATACTAATCTCATATATATACCTTAATACTTAATCTATATATGCTTACATTATATAACTTCATATATAATACCATTATATTAACCTATATATATATATATATATTATATATATATATATATATGTATTTTTCACTATCTTACCTCTACCTTATTATATATTTATACAGAGGTGGGCCAGTAGTTGCCTTGTCTGTCGGAGCCTAATTCTCTTTCCGCAGTCCCACTGGCTAAACTGGAGGGACAAGGTTGTCCCTGGGGTTTTCTTAACTTTGTCTTCGAATAGCATGAGTGAAGAGATAATAATTTATAGTAGCTATTAAATCTAATGGTGGATATTTATATTTATATCCATTATATACCTTATACCTTAGTACATCAGTATATATATTACTCAATCTATTCCAATATCTATATATGGCATATCTAGCCTATGCTCTAATATCACTCCAGTGACCAACCCAATCCAACCAAATATAACCAACCCTAAATTGCTGAAAGAATGCTTTTTTATATCAAGGTGGGCATGCCTTCGCTTCTCTAATTTTCATTGTTCAACTCGGGGACCCTCTGCGGTCTCAGTAACAACCCCGTCCGTGGCTCTAACTATGAGATTTATTGGTCTCCGTTTATTACTAGAATGTAAACAATTTTGTAGACTTGTATCATGTCCCTCTGAGAAAATCTCCTTTCTACAGACATTGTCCAACTGATTCAGCCTCTCTCATAGACTCTTATCCTCAACCCTGAAAATCGTCCTGTGTTGCTCTAGTCGTTGACCCTCTCTCTAGCATAGTTATCTAAGTCTTTCTTTTAAATAAGGGCCCAACTTGTGCACAATACTCTATTATTATGGCCTAACATAGCTATTATACATTTTCTTATTACTTCTTTGCTCTTGTGACACAAACAATTGGGCGATTTATTATGCCACCCAGGCATATATTCAGCTTTATTCCTGCCTTCAAACACGTGATTAGCTACTTTCAATTACGCAGAGGTGTATGAAAACTGAGCCTAGAAATGCATTGTTTGTTCACTTCGAGGTTCCACAGACTCACCTCATCCACATTCAATCATCGTAGTTTGAAACTTTTTATTTGAGAAACCTAGGTGTTATACTCTTTACTATTAAAATTAATTTGCCTTTTATCGCCCGCCCAAAGGTTTATCAAGATCATTTTTTGAATCTTTATGCAATCCTTCATTATTCCTAACTGAGGTGGCCACTTGGTATCATCTGACACATTAGAAACCTCTCGCCATTTTAGTCCCCATGGGTGCAGACAAATATGCTACTTGTGTGATATGATGTGTTCAGGTATGAGGAAACAATAGTGCCCCAGCCTCTGACCCTGTGGGACACCACTCTTCACAGTTTAGTGTGATCATCGGACTTATTGCCATTTAGTTGTACCCACTGTTTTCTATTCCACAACCACTCTCATCCAACTATGTACCTACTCCCACCTATCATCCAGCCCTTATGTGGAGAAACCTTATCAAAAGCTTTAATATAATGTATATATATATATATATTATATATATATAATATATATATATATAATATATATATTATATATATATATATATATTATATATATATAATATATACTATATATTAAATAATATAATAATAAGTATAATAATAATAAAAATAATAATATAATAATAAATATAATAATAATATAATAATAATATAATATAATAATAATAATAATTAATAATAATAATAATAATAATAATAAATAATAAATAATAAAATAATAATAATAATAATAATAATAATAATAATAATAAATAACTAATAATAATAATAATAATTTAAAATAAACAAATAAAATAATAATAATTCTCAATAACCCCAAAATAAATAATCTTTTATTGAATTAATATATACACCTATTATAAAGAGGAGATGAGGTATAAATCAAATAATAATGGACAAATAATAATTACTAATGGCTTCAATACACTTTATGCCTTATCAGGTAATAATAATAATAAATAATAATAATAATAATATAATAATAATAATATAATTAATATAATAATAATAATAATAATAATAATCAATATAATATATAATAATAATTTAATAAACTTTTCAAAAGATACTTTTCCAATCAAATACTTAATTTATTTCAAAGAAAACTTAAATTTTTGCCATTTAATTTCTCATTGTCTAAGCGTTTTTCATAATATCAAATAGGGTTTCAGCGACAAATTTAGAGAGGACTGGTTGTGTGTTATATGACTATACATTTTTTGTTGCGCAATTTGATTGGCCGAGAGATGTGGACATTATATATTATAATAATGAATAATGTGCTTTGCAATTGATTGCCGACAAATTAGAAGATTACATGGGCATCCGTTTTATTATATTAATTATTTTAATTGATCCCGTTTTGTTCTCAAGCGCATATATTACTGTGCATATGTATTTATCGTGATAATTCTTAAATAAACCAACAGAAAACAATGCAAATTAAATTTAACTTAAAACCTTTAATTAATATATATATATATATAATTATACAGGGTGTGCTAAATCTATATTATTTTTATATTTCTCCTCTTCAATATATATATATTAGGTCTTGAGTTATTTTCCTACCCTAGTAGTATAGATGATAAAACATGTGAAAAATATAAATGATAATTTTAAAAAAAGGATTGAGTTATTTTTTTATCTGCATCCCTGGTCAGTCATCTCCGCATCGATAGATGACTGGAAGCTTCGCCACATTGACTCAAATAATATATATATATAATATACTATAATATATATAGTATATAAACTATATATACATATTACATATACTGTATTTTATATAATATATATATATTATATTCCTGGACCTTATTGTTATGACGTTATATATAAATATAGTATATATCGCGCGAACGGTGTATAACTTATATATAGTTTGAATATATATATATTTAATTTGCTTTTGTATATTTATTATTTGTTTCTAATCTAGGTTTTGTCAAATTATGAGATAAATTACACATTTATTTAAAGATTTAAAAAACCAAATGTTTATAACTGTTAAAAATTATTTACACCATACTTTAGCAATACTAAGCTGTCGCCTTCCCTCTTGGGAGCCTTTTTCAAGTAATCGGATAAACAATTTCCGGTGTTCTGTGAATTCGTCTTCTACCTGTTAGTTCAAAAGTCCTTGCATAATTGCATTCTGCAAACTATCGATTTGTGTCTGCTAGATCTCCAGAAATTGGAGTGGTTAATTAGGGATATTACGTGTATTCAGAATTACTTTCTGATATTTTACCTTTTGGTTGAGGTTGTAATGTTTATCAGTTTGTTATGTAGTAAATCAGTTCTATTTTGTATGCGGCACTCTTATATCGTGAGTGGTTTTTGTTGTGGCGCCTTTTGGTGACAGCCGTTAGTTTTGATGGTCTGTGCTGTAGGGCGTGTTTTAGTTGGTATAACCATCTCTGTAATCTGTAGTTTTTACGCCTATATAATTAAGGCCTTGAATTTCGATTGCATCCGCGTATTTCTTGATGAGTATACAAGGGTTGTTGGGTGGCACTCTAATCACGTATAGTGAGGGGCTTTGTGAGGGCTAAGTGACTTTTTTCAAACTAATATTTTATATGGCTATGGAAATAAAGCATGAACTCTTTTAGGTATAAATTTTCTTATGATGTTTTACTGCGCTGTATGTTTAGTTGGTAATGAACGGCACTAGAATTAATTTAGGTTTTTTTGGTTATGAAACGATTTGTGTTTTTGTGTTTGGACACAATTACAATAATTCCTCTGTGTTGGCTTTGTGAGTTAAATAAACATACGATAAAATTAAATGTATTGGGAATACTTTTCAAGTACTTTTTGAAAACTTGTTTTTAAGAGTTCCATGATTTCATGCTTTTTAGTGAGCGGTAGGAAGGGTGGAACATATTCGGTATGAAAGCACGGAGGTTGACAGGAGGAAGATAAGAAGTCGGCTTAGTATTGCTCGACTTGTACCTTATGTGCGGAGTTATCGCAATGTAATGTTAGCTTTGTTCTTGTATCGGCTCAAGGTGGGTCTTACTCATATGTATACTAGTTGCTCATGAAACCATTCTTTCTAGTGATGAGAGTCCCATAACGGGTGAGATTCAAATGTTTCTACGAAACCGGTAGATTACGTTTTGAGGTTGGGTGGATGGGTTTCCATTGTAAATTATATGGTTAGAATGAATACTGTTTATATGATTCAGAATAAGCTCCGTGGCACCGGGTTTCTGCATCTGCCTCCTCTCTGGTAACGCCCGCGGACGAATATCTATTCGTGCTCCACTCTACCCGTGACAGCCATGTGCATCATCCCTCTTGAGGGGTGGTGGGGCAAGAGTTACAAAGGTATATTTTATTAGTCCATATATAGGTTACTGAGCATGGGGATAAGTGAGGAAAGCTCATGCTCGTCCCTGCTTTGTGTAAGTGTGAAATAAGAATGAGTCCATTAGTCTCTTGTTTTCTTGTGCTTGAAAATAATGTCATTCCTCAAGTAGTGAGAAGTATGAGCTGTTTTACTATACATGTGACTCCAACTCAATAAGTGTATTAAATAGTTATTCTCCATTAATTTGATCTCTCCAATACACATACAAGTTAGATAGAGAACCAATAATAACAGTAGTCCTTACCGTAACATTATATTGCATCAGTATCGCCATATATATATATATATTATATATAGTATCATATATATATATATATATATATATCACCATATACCTGGATGAAATACTTGAAGATCAACTTACAATGCTGTGAGAGTAATTTGTAATCACATAGTCTTTGTATAGTTTAGTGGAATTAATTATATATATCGAAATATATCACTTATTTATCCAGCCGAGCAGTTAATTGGGTATATATATATATCGTATATATATATATATGCTGCGATCACTCCTATATTATTATACAGTATACTTTGTCCTCACTATAAGCTTAACCCTAATGGGGACTTAGGCGCTCATATCTGTGGAGTATTTTAAGGATGAGCTATCTTATCATATAATTAATAACTAGCACGATTTTATACATTAGTTTATCCATAGATTTGTGACTATCATACCTATATTTAATTATATCACCGTATATTCACCTTATACACATTCCAGTCTTATTCACGTTCTACCATAACTTACAGTATAGGTGTGCATATACAATATTTTGTCCACAAATTCGTTCCTGGTCCGCGCCCTTTATCATAACTACATAGATCCACCTAGTAGCAATACCCGATAGGATATATATATAGTTTACATCACTAAGATAAATTATTATTATAACTTCTTTTTCACCGTTACTAACGGAACTAGTTTTTGAGTATTTTTGAGTAAAACTAGTCCTATTATATACTATTTTACCCTCGTAGCTCTTACAACGAAGGGGAGTTCGCTAAATAAGGCAAACATAGGGAACAGCTAATTAAACGAAAAGATCTTTTGAAAATCTTGTGCGGTTCTAATGTTACCTGGCTCCTGCAAACATGAAAATGATTTCACTAGTTACTTTTTATCTCATTTCCAGTTAGGATTCAAGCTCTACGCTAGGAGTCTCATAGCTCACAACCCAAGAGGACGTCCCAAAATGCATTCATATGTGTATTGGGCTTACCATCGACGATAATGCTTATAGCTTCCAACTTTGAAGAGAAGCTAGACTGAATCCACAAATTTGGAGTTGCTGAAATTTGGTTGTTCAGGAGATACATCGTCGATATTCACATATATGCATGTTCTTATATTTGATAAATGATAAATAATATTAATTTTTATCTATTAAAGATTATAGAGTGAAGACTGAGGCTATTACTTATCTTTCTATTGTCATAATAAAACTCTGACTTTTCTTCTCTCATTTACCTTACCTATCAACAGAATGCGGAAATTAACACGTAGGAGTTCCGGTGATGATTACCACACAATTCACATTTCCAGAACTAAGGTGTCCCTCTGCTGGCAAGCACGCAGTAAGATCCGCTACGAGCTCTCCTTCTCTTCTCGCGTCTTCTCTTATTGTTCATTTTATTTTTATCCTATTAATATCAGACACGTACTTTTTTAAACTTTCTTATACCTGGTAACGTAATAAACTAACCCTACAACGCGATACATTACTCGCTAGCTTAAGTATTTTACATATTAACAATTTTACATATATAATTATATATTATTATATATATATATATCTATATAATAATATATATATTATATATATATATTATATATATTATATATAATATTATATAATATATATATATATATATATATTATAATATATACTTAAAAAGTTTTATTTTTATCACGCCTTCTTCCCCCCAAAAATAAATAAATAAATAAATAAATGATAAATTCACTTTAAATATATATATATAATATCTATAGCTTTCCTTGTAACCACACAGTCTCTATTCCTGATAATAATAATTTATACGTTTTTGCTTATATATATACCCCCTTATATACTAGAGTATAGTATATAATCGTGTTGTAGAAGCCTATATCGTTATAGCTTTTCACGTTATTAACCTATCACAATATAGACTGATATATAAGATATATATATATATATAGGTATAGTAAAGAAACCTTCCTAGATAGCATATATATAGTTTAAGAAATTAAATTTCTTTCTAGAGATGCTGAACTTATTCATAAAACTGCTAATTTACTAGTGACTTTCCTATATCACTATATTATATAACTGCAGCAAGCCTTTATTTACATCCTTACCGCTAATTATATATATACTCATAAGAAAAGAAAAAAAGAGGTTGATTACATTACTTTGATGATTCATACTGGTAGAGTGTAAATCAGAAGTAAAGGTTATATTATAATTATGGCCTTTTCCATACTTTCACTGACTTAAATATAATATATATATAATAAATAAGAACGCATATAGTATATATATATATATATTATAATATAATCATATGTATATATTTAAATATATATATATATAGCTAGGTAGTAACACGTATTATAGTTAAGTACCACTTTTATATAATATTATATTTATTAAAAAAATATATTATATATACTCTCTATACATATATATCATTAGTCTATATCACCATATAAAATGAGACTATCTGACATATATCAATCATAGTTACTACGCTGTTCAATATATATATTATATATCAAATATATTTTTATTCTACTCATTATATAATATATATTAATATTCACGATATATTTCGCGTAAGTATATATCGGATAAGGCATATTCTTGACAGCAACTAAATATATCTTAGTAATGTTTTTATAGGATCTCATATATATATTACTACTCTTTATGCCTTCTTCTCATCTCATAGATATAAGCTGCTAAATATAACTCACTAACTGCGTAGAATATTTAACTATATCACTCAGCTTACACTATATATTATATATATAATATAATAGTGCGCTCTATATTACGAGCAGAAGTAACTTTTCTGTGTTGCTGAGAAATTTGGTATGTACACCATAAGTACCACTTGGAGAGGAATCCAGTGTCAACACTATCAGATACCAACTTTATCCTTGGAACAAATCTAACTTAAAAGAATATGATTTACTACATCATACAAATTTACTATTACTATTAATATATAATCACTCTATGTTAGTGTATATGACAAGCCATTAATAACTTTCTTCGTAGAAATTTTCTAAACTTTATGGTTCGCTTTACGTTATCATGGCTATAGCATTTGTCACGAAGAGCACACCAGACAAATTTTAAGCATATAACTCGCACATGCAGAAGATATAAAATATACTCGTCATATCCTCGGGTCAGAGTTATTGAAGAATTCTGCTTTTTCGCCGAGTGAGTCCAGATTTAGCATAATTCAACCATACAAGATAATCCCACAAAGACACATAAATTCACCACGTCCTCCAGAAGTATACTCTCTCCGCGATGTAAAATATCTTTCACCGAGCTGAGGAGACAAGATAAATCTCTTCAATGCCGACGGAGCTGCGAGCTCATGAAAATTTGCGATGACAGAATATTTCACCTAATCACACACGAATAAGAAGTCCAGTAGGCAATGTGCTACGGTAACAACGATGCTGGCAAATCAAAGCTAGCCTGTGGAATGACCAATTCGCACACCGTGGCTATACGTAAGAAGAAGTGAGTCTCAAAGAACAGAAGGCTTTTTGTTACTTTTTAATACTTTCAATTGGCAATAGTGTCTAACTTCTGTTTTGATAATAAACATCAATTCAAATATGGATTTCTAACACTCTCAACCAGAATCAGAGCTCATTACTCTCTAGGGTGCTTGCCTCACTACACAAATTACACAACCGACCATTGAGCACTGATGTTACGCATGCTGCAACTCAGATGGATTATCTCTCCTCATATTTATATATACCGGGCTAAATTATTCACAGTATATAGATAAATACTCCTATGCTGTGACACGTCTACCGAGCTCCCCGTCCTTTCGTTCTACCTGCTTTCCGCAAACACTGTTTTTCTTTATTGCTTCCTCACGATCTTTCTCACCCCGCCGGTATTAGGTATCGCGGCCTCTCAAAAACTGGTTACGGCCCGCTTTGTGTGGCCCGGTGTTAATACCTATGTACGAAAGTGGAGTGGTGAAGTGCCTTCCTTGTCAGCGTCCTAAGGTGCACCGACACCATCAACACAGCCCTTCGGGATTTCTCCCACCTGGAAAACGTTTTTTGAGAAAGGTAACATATCGACATTGTTGGGTCCTCTCCTTCTGATGGGCTCAATAATATCCCTACATAAATCTTGACCGCTTCACAGCGCTGGCCAATAGCCATTCCTCTCAAAACCGCCACTGCCGAAGTCATAGCAAAGCTTTCATGACTCACTGAGTTGCGCGTTCGGGCGTAACCGCTTTTACTTGTGACGCGCGGATCAGGTAGCATTTGAATCTTTTTTCTATTGGAGAGCTTGATGCGCCTCCGGGTTTCGCCGCGCCATCAGGTACACTAACTTTCATATACCGGCTTTTCAAATGGAATCATAGAAAGATTTTCACCGGCAGCTTAAGGCATCTTTGGCAGCTCACCCCCAGCATGAACAATGGACTGAGGCTCTTTCTTTTGTACTTTTGGGCATCCGCTTCCTCCCATTAAGGGAGACAATCAAATGCACCCCTCCGAACTAGTCTAGATGGCTCTCGCTTACGGCTGGCCAGGTGAATTCATTTCTCAATCTTCACGCTTAACCTTTGTCGGATCCGTCTCTCCTACCTCCCACCGCATTGAAGAAATGTGGCCTGTGTCATGGAGACACATCACCTTTCATGAATCAAATACAGACAGTCCACTCTTTCGTTTCGAGAGAACTGGCCCGCATGTACCCCATGTATTCGTTCGTCACGACGCTCACAAGACTGCTCTACAGCCTCGGTATGACGGGCCCGTTTAAGGTTTTGGCAGAGGCAGTGAAATTCTTCCCCATTCAAGCGTCCTACTACGGGCGGAAATCAGAGCTCGTCTTGCATCGACCCCATCTCAGCACCAGCTTTCCTAGAGGGCCGACCCTCCGGAACCTGTCCAACTTTCTCCTCTTCCAGGGATTCCGTCCCTACGTTCCCTTCCCTCACCTTCCCTTTTCCTTCAAACACCCTCCCAGTACGGTCGCCTGTTTCTCCGCCTTCACATGCACCTGTTACCCTTCAGTTATCTCATCTATAAATATATATATAATGTCCTAATTCTGCTCCTCACACTCTGACTAATTAATATAATAACCATTAAACCACAGGGTTAGAAAGTAAACGTGACGTTGATCATGAGCCCTAATTCAGTGTGCAGAGAAATTATTATACTAAACATATCTCCTATAATATATAGCCACTTAACTACTAACTATATAATATATGTATAGCATCTTAAAATCCAGTGATATACCTATTGACACAGCACACTTTGAATAAGGGGGTATCATTAGTGTGATAAGCGTGTATCTCTCAGGTAATAACTAAGATGAACCTCTTTATATATAATATATATATTAACGCATTTTTTTGGTACTAATTTTACTAACTTCAAATATATATATATATATTATTATATAATAATATAATATATATATATATATATCACTGATATATATATAGTATTATAATTATTAAATTATATGCGGTGAGCTATATTAATATAGTACTTATATGATAAAGTATAAATTACTATACCTCATATATATATATACCTCTTTACATTACTCATAATAAATGGGATTCAACTATCGTTATATAATAACTATATATATATCATATATATAAATATTATTAATACAGTATATGTATAATAATTATCATATATTTAATAATATTATAGTATAATATAGGTTAGCTATTTTACACTATGCTAAGTACCTTTTATTTTAATAAGTCTTAAGTTTTATCCCCAAACCTCCACCTACCAATAGATAGTGTGTATACGATACCAGGCTTGACAATATAATACAATTTATAGTGAATATATTCATAAATATAATTTCGTGAGCCAAAAACCAAACAAAAAAGTCTCTCAATCTCTATAATGACTGTATCAAATTACAGATTTGAGAGAAAAGTTTTGTAGTGTAAAATTAAATAAAGAGACTCAAATTATTGAGCTGTATGGGAAATTAATGATCTTCGGCTGAATCAGGAGAAGACTGAGAGAGGAAAAAGATCAACCTCAAATATATATACAGGATTTGACTCTATATTTCACGAATAAGAATGACTGTTGATCGGAAAAGTTGTATCGAGTGCATCGCGGAAGAGAGACATAATGCCAGCAATGAGTTAGCTTTTCTATGTTCATATATATATAATATAAGCTATACAGGCTACTTTATTTTGATCATATATATTATATATATATATATATTATAGAGTATAATACCTACAATATAACAAGGCTAATAAGTATAAAATTAGTCTAATAGCTATAGAGCATAATATTATTACGATATATTTAAATCACTTACTATATATGGTAAATAATAGGCATACCTAACGGGCTATATACTCTCTGTGATAGGGCCCTAAGCGAGTAAAATATGGATGCAATCGGCGTGATAACCTAATACTCATTGGTTTACTTGTATATTTATACCTATTACGGGGTTATGTATACCAGATAAAAATCGAGAATTTAATAATTATATATAATATAAATATATAATATATAGTATATATATATATAATATAAATATTTTAGTTAAGAAAATGTAAATATATATTACTATATAATATTATATTAGAGATAGAAAATATATCATCAAATAATAATATTTTAAATAGGAATGTGGTCATATTATTTATTATATATATATATATATCGTATATATAGTATTTATATATATACTATAGAATACCGGTATATATATAGTCTGGTACATTATATCAGGTATCTTATATCAAGAAGGTTCCTACCTATCATACAGTAATAATATGTTTATTTACAGGGTATTATGAAGGATACTAGTGTAGTATATATATATATATATATATATATATTTTATTATATATATAATATATATATATATTCCAATATACCTATATATATATATAATATATATATGTGATATATATAAATGTAGTATAGTTTACATAAAACCCAGGCCAGCCGACTTGATCAGGTGGAGTCCGTCGCCCACTTTCCAAAGTCGTCAATTTAAATTCTGAAGAGACAAAAGTTTACTTAATAGCTTTAATTTTGTTTTGCCCTTAAAACTATTTAAGTGTTTTTTTTTTTTTTTTTTTTTTTTTTTCTTTTTTCTTTTTTTTTCAATCTACTAATCATTATTTATTTTTTTCGCGGATTTCCCCCCCTTAGGGATGAGGGGGGGGTTTCGGAGTTCACACCGCGTTTTCGCTTAAACGCAAGGCCCGCCGACCACACCGAACCGGCCCGCACCACACTGCACTAGTTGTCGCTTGTGCTCTGAGTCGTGTGTGTTTGTCCTCACCGTTTTTTTTTTAATTTATTCAACTCATATACTTCCATGGTCCTTTTCACTCACGGAAATTTTAGTGGTAATATTACCGTGTGATCATTGCGAGAATAGATATGTTAGTATCTCACAGATAGCATTCGAATAAGATAGTACGTGCACACTCAACCTTATATAACACACACCTTCTTCATGGAACCTTGTATTATGAGTGAAATTTGCTATGTAATTTCTTCCAGTCATCCCTCCTATCCATCATGATGTATCACACTGTGCATTACGACGTTGGTTATCTCTATAACCCGTTTTTCATAACTACACGTGACTGCTTTATCTGTCTGTGGCTCCCAAGGGTCTTCCTAAATCCCTATACCATAGATTTCATTGAACTTATGAACTTAGCAGTATATTTTCAAATTCGCATTTCTCGTCTATATATTGCTATGTTTTATGCATCCGTGTATATATATATATATATTAACCCAGGTATACTATATTAACTAATGTATATATATATTATATCTCTATCTCATATATTATTCTTCCTAATTCTACAATCAATATTATCATGATTTTATATAATTCTATATAATTATATATATAGATTTAGGATCCTCTGAGCTAATGACTCAAAGTAATCTATATACAATGCCTCTTCTGTGGAAAGGAGATGTTCGACTCGTAGGGTATTACACTCAGAAACCCATGGAGAGTCTCATTTGAAGGAGTTGGGGTCACCAAAGATGTCATTTTATACAAACTCACTTCGAAATAATAATGCCTATAGTAGTAATATTGCATCAGCTCAGTGTATACATTGTGAATGCGCACTTGCGCCATTAAATTCTTTTAATTTCTTCTGATCTCGCAATCATCCCACTGCAAGAATATATAACATCTCAGTGAAGCGGGAGAGATAATTTAGAAAATATAGTGATACTTATCACTCTAATCACTTGTGACGAAGAAAGTCTGGAGAAACTCAGACCGTAGCCTCTTTAAGGAGTGGTAACTAGGACTTACTAATGTGTGCTCTTTCTCGTCTCTGAATGCCCATTACATATACTCGCAGTAGTCATTTAAGATATCCTTACATATAACAGATCTTAATAAAACCACTTAGCAACTCTTGGAAGTACAATACTAATAGTATACAAAAAGAAGCTTTGTGTCAAGTTAAATCTGGCAACATTTTTTTATTATATTACCAATATTATATATATAATTATTGGTATAATATATTATCACGCGTAACATATCTAATTGACTCTCAGTCATATCTATTTACCTCATATATGCTATGATAGCAAATCAGCGTTTTTATTTAGTGCTGGATATACCTATGTTATAATATACAGAAATCTGGATCAAATCTTCTCGTATTATTTTCTCACTAAATCTTATATATATATAATTTGGTATAAAGTCAAATATAGTACATAATAACTTATAGCGTTATAAAAATATCTACTTAATTATATTTATATTATATAGTATATACTATATATCAACGAGCAGAAAGAGAGAGTACATCCGCTATCCGACCAACCTCAACCAGCACACCACTCATGACATATAGTAAATACTACCAGCTACACAACGCTACAGACACCAGAGCGACACATCATTAAACATATAAGATTATGCCCTGGACTAAAACGGCTTACGCACTATGACCTGTCATAACTTATAAATTTAAATCGGAGAAAATAGTTTCCAGGCCCCGTACCCCTTCTTCACAACACATTACTAGACAACATACACTTCCTAGATAATTATTACACCACACTCTATTACCAAACCATGAGGCTATACAGGCACTCACTACAAGCCCTTTTATTCACTCAATACCTACACCCTCACACTATCCATATAGCATCACTCTTATGACATCTTATATCCATATTCAGCCACCCCTAGATACATAACTCCACCCTAGCTCACACCTACACCTACACATGTCTACAAACATAATCACTCACCCACCCTAGATAGATACCTCCGCTAGATCAACCTAACACCCACCTACACCCACACTATGACCACTTATGCACACAACGCACCCCGCTAGGGTCGCTGTTTAGTATCACACACACATCTCTGTAAGGTCTTTTTATACACACACAATACAACCCACCACAGGTATGTGTGGACCGAGCATCACTGACACTAACGCTCAACATACAAACACACACAATATACCTAGACAATAACCCTATCCTCACGATGATATCAAATGCTTCACATCACAGCACTTAACCCCTTAAACCAACCCCCTGGTGCCATAGAGTACATTGTTATGATTCAGCACCCCTAGATACCATACAGACCCGCCGTAGCTCACCCTTCACCTATCAACTCCACACACACACACATAATATGTATCCTTTTTATTGGTGTCTTTTTTAATTGTAACTCATATTTATGTAAAAAATAGATACTTTATATTTATGACCATATATATATATATATTATATTATTATATATTATATTATATATTATATATATTATATATATATATATAATATATATAATATACATATACACCTTTTACTTAAAATAAAATGAGTCTAGATCGAACGGTATTCAGAGGAGCGTTTGGGGTAAAGCCCATCAGCGACTAATTCACAATTGATTGAGTCGAGTAACTGAGTCGTGTAGTTACACTCTACAAGACCAGGAAAAGCTGAGCGAATGAACATAAAAAATTAGAAATTGCTGTAGTTTTAATTGAATGCTTTACATATACCTATTAAATATATAAGTGAACACAATGTAATGAGCGAAGGAGCATAAAGAGGAGAGCCATATAGTAGTGCCGTTGGTATACAACTATAATCATCTACTTACTTTTACCTATATTGTTATCGTAAATATATATTATAGACTCATATTATTTCTTACATGACCTTAACAGCAAGTAAAATCAAGTATAGTCAATTCCATTAGAGGTGTACTAGCAGCAAGGGGCTTGTATGCTTTTGGGTTTTACTCGCTTTAACAAGTCATGTTTTAACGTTTGCTTAAAGTCGCTGATATTGCTTTTCTTTCTGCTTTAACTCATAATATTTATTCAAATTACACTACTTAAAGCAGTATAAGTAAGTACTAATCAATAGACGGTGTTACATGAAAAACAAGGGGATTAGTATGGCTTTTTGTCTTGTACTGGCTCTCACATACTTGCTTTAAAACTCTCACTCTTGGATTTTGACACTGGTCGTTACGGCAGGGATATTGTATGTTTTTTCTAAGTGGTATTACTATTTGCTCTCGCTGCTTTAAACTTCATATAACTATTAACAATACCGTATGTTTAAAAAAGTTAAATCAGTAAATCAATAGGGGTGGGATTATCATAACAGTCAACGAAAAGGGATTAGTCAATTGCCTTTGTGTTTACCTTACTGCTTTACTGCTTTAACTCATATGTTTTCATATATCACCGCGTGCCGGTGAGTACTCCACATGTATTTACTGCTTTTAACCTCATGTTTTTACTGCTTTAACTCATATGTTTTATCTGCTTTATCACTCATTCTTACTTAATCTGTCTTTATTAATACTCATAGTACTTTTAAACTCTTGCGCTTATAAACTCATATATATTTATTAACATTAACATACGCTTACAAGCAGTAAAGTGCAGTGAAATTCGAACCTAAGGGTGCGACTAACACGCAAGGGGTGATTATTATGGCTTTTGTTTTACTGGCTTTACTGCTTTTAACTCATTGTTTTACTGCTTTACTATGTTTTAACTGCTTTAATTCATATTTTTACTGCTTTAAATTACTATATATTTATTAACATTAGTTTTTTATTTTGTTTAATATATTTTATTTTTTTTAATGACTCCCTTTTTTTTTTTATTTTTATTTTTTATTATTATACAGAAGTGACGTGTACTTCAGTCGTAAGTATATTATTATTTAGAACACACATACACACACGCACACACCAGGTCTTTCCTTTCTCACAGAACCCACGGACCAACTTACACACAAGCATAGACACTATAGAGAATATTTCCACACCCAATACGCACACACACACACACACCACTCACAGTAACTCCGCATTTCTCAACTACACCCCAACCTCAGCAGTTCATTCTTATCACTTTAATATATATGAACAAGAAATAAGAGTATATATTTAAACATTTTATTTTTTATTAATCTTAGTGGTTATTTCAGATAAAACCTGCAACCCCTACTCTCACTATCCATTATTTAAACACAACATACACATCAAACACTACACCCTTCAACACACACATCGAACCCGCAATATCCCTCACCACAACACTATCACAATATGTCGCTTCACTTCAACACCACAATTAACTATAATTTATATTCACACTCATTTTATTTTAATTAAACACGTAAATTTATATTATCAATCCTGCAACTTTCACAGGTCAAATCTACACAAATAGATTGTGACCTTGCATTTATTTTCTCTCAAAGAGTTGTACTTATGTTTGTACTGCTAGATAGCTGAGTGTGACCTAGCATTCATTCTGCTTCAAAGAGTTGTCTTTAAGCTTGTACTGCTTTAAATTAGGTAATAACTTATTTATTCTCATTATGTTTTGAATGTTTTTTCTTCGGTTTAATTTAAAACTCAATATCTTTATTGAAAATTTCGTTATGTTTATCAAAGTCTAAAAAATGACTACGTGGCAGTTTGAACTCGTAAGGCATTTATTTCAAAGTTAAGTCCTCATCCTCCAAGTATGGTCACCACGTTTGTTTCTAATTGGACTTCTCAAACTGAGAGCTCTTAACATCATCTTTAGCCCATGTATAAGCGTAATAAAAATAACCAAATTAATCATATCTGCTAACATAAACATGTATTTTATTAAATCATTCTAAGTTTTTATTTAAAATAACAATTATTCCTTTACATTTATATTATTCCGCTCGATTGTTAACTAAAAAATATTTTCAAGTTTTTTAAATAATTCGGATTTTTTTATTATTATTATTATTATTAATCTATGTACATTGACAATTCCATCACAAGACAAAACACAACAACTTCAAAATCTTGGGTGGCTATAGCAAAGTTCCTCCGTGTTAACCATCTTAACAGATACGAACTGTCATCTCTGTAATCAATGTGTTGAATAAAATAACTACTTTAAGGTCTAAATTTAGGTATACACTCCTTATTGAGTATCCCGGGGCGATTTAGGCCTAATTCCGGGTCAAAATATATTTCAAACCATACAATCTTTAAGAAGTACCTTGTGTAGTAAAATGATGGTCATAGTAAGTGATCGTTAAGGGCCTAAAGTTTCACCTAGGCCTCCAAAATTTGTGTGAGATAAGTCTTTTTGCTATACCCATGTCTCCTAGAGATTCTTCTCTAGTCCTAATTCTAAAAACCACGGGTCAAAAGGTATTCCAGTATAGACAAGAATCGCTGCGTGATATTTAACTTATTGATTATGTTTATAATCAACTTATCCACATTTGGTATCAACTGAACACACTAGCTGGATCGGTAAGATCTTTAAGCAGGTAAAGAAGGAAAGGTTTTCCTTACTTGTGATTGGCTCGGAGTTCCTCTCAGTACTCTCTAAATTACCTGGACCTCGCGGTGGTAGTAGTGGTTCGTTCCAGAAGTGATAGAATATATTTTATCATCGATTGTCGTGTTATGAAAATTATGTCCTCGTTTTCTTACTTTAACTTGATACTTTTGAGCAGGTGTGTTTTTATTACTTCTTTTAGACCCAAATCTCATTTTCAAAATCAGTGAGTACAATGGATTAATTAGCCTTTTAACACGGTTGCATGAATGGTCTATCCAATGATTTACCTGTATTTCTAGGTAATTGGTTTTTATTATTTTTACATAGTGTATACCTCACAATATATATATAAATAACTACTTGCGTGAGATGAAGCGAGAGGAATAATTATTAAAATATTCACTAGAATAAGATAATAATTAAATTCACATTAGATTTATAGTAAGATCAAAACGTGAAGCAAAAACGCAAAGAGCGCCCGCAAGCGGACCCGGTGCGGAAAACTGCGCATGAAAAACCAGCCGGCGTAAATAATTACTAACGGGACGGGATTTCCTGTCGAGAGAGAGAGTAATGTGAGCGTTGAGTATTTCACACAGTGGGTAGGCGCTAATCAAGACAACCTTAGAGGCTTTAATATACTTTTTGGACATCAGCTGCTTTCTACATAATGTATAATATTAGTTTGTTTGGTTTAGCCATGATACTCAAGGATATTATTTATTACGAGAAACCTTACAATTACACTCTGATGATTCAATTTTCCTTAACATCTGCCGCCATGTAAGTTTATTAAAGTCCTGTCAAAAAGGTGATTGCTCAGTGTTTATTTCAAACCAAGGGAGATATTCTCCGATGGTTGTCTCTCTTTGAATGTAATACTATGACAGAGCATCTGATATAGAGGAGGTGTATAATTTAACATAACTTCGATGTAACTTTGTAGTATACACCATAATTTATGAAGTGACTACTTTCAAACTCATCTTGGTAATCCCATAAAGGACTTCGACAAATTACGGTTTTGTCAATGAGGGCAAGTTTATTATGCATGTACACATTGTGTATTTAATTAATTAATCATTTGTAATTATGTAATAATATTTTAAAGATTAAACAACTTTCTTCATAACTTATACATAGAGAGAAGATTAAAACGTAAAGACATACCTTGAAAAGGGAGGGAATGGGATAATTTATAACATTCCGAAAAACTCTTGACCGTCGCTCATATAGGTGTAATACTTTTAGGGCATATAAACTTAGTTTTATATGCTCTTCTTGAAGCTAATAAGATCCCTTATACAGGCATAACACAAGAGAACATCTGCCTGTCCCGTTCACATGTCCTGCGAGTATCTCTTGTTCCTATTTCCCTCCACGGATTTAAACTTCAGGATAAATAAAACAAACTGTTTTTTCTACAAAACAAAAGTTCATTTATACAAAACTAAATGCTTTTCAAGAAACTTTAGCAGTGAAATGGTATTTTCTATAATAAAACATTAAAAATGTTCAAGTAACGAAATAAATGACTACGATGTCATCTGTGCTATATAGGAATATCGGTAATATAATATTGAAAGTCAGATACATAAAATGCATCGTTAAATGAATCAGTTTATTCATAACGGACGCAAACCCATAATTACGAAAATAAATAGGTTTTGCAGAAGGCAAAAACCGCGTAGTAATATTACGCCCGCTCCGTATATCTTAGTGTTTACTGATTGCGCTTCGGTATTTCACGCACAGAGGAGGGTCCGGCGCAGATTGCGGTGGTGGCTCGTTGCGGTTTTTGGCCGGCTCTTCACCGTGTGATCGTACTATATCTAAATCGTAGTTGAATTTGGATTATTATCCCTATTCTAGTGAAATTAATAATTATTTCCTCATATGTTAGTATTTAACCTTATAAATTGATACACTTAAGTCAAATAAACCTTTAATACAAATCAGATAACTTGTGCACGTCTTACAGCTAAAATGACTATGGTTTTAAAATGAAGTTTGGGTCTAAAAGATAATAAACACACCTGCAAATAACAAGTTGTAAAGAGACAACAAGTTAATTTTTCAAAAGACGACTTCAACACTATTCACCTCGACCAACCACTATACGAGTCCATATAGAGATATCAGGATTACTCATCCTCAACCAATGCACATAGTAAGGAGAAACATTTCCTTTCTATCCTTGCTTAAGTGATTTACGTGATCCATCATTGAGATTCTCGTTTCGACATATATTTTATGATAACAATAATAATAACAATAGATATTATATTTTCGCCCCCCTTGAATTTTTTGATAGGTCTATAACTGAGAATTACGATCTTTGACTGGTAATTAGGGTGTGAAATCAGCTTGGATACATATACTACGACATATATTCTTAAAAAATTTGGCTTAAATCTTCAGAGCTCACACTACACACAGTAGTTCTATTTTGCATTACTCGATACCATCGTGTTTAACTCAAAGAAAAAAGGTCAAAGTTTGAAATATATTTGCCTGGAATTAGGCTAAAAATGGCCCCGGGCTACAAAAGGATTATCCTAAAATTTAGGCCTAAAGTTAGTTATTTCAACACATTTTTACAGAGAGAGGTGTCATTTTCGTATCTGTAAGGAGTGCGGGTTGTTGTGTTTTCTCGTGATGGATTTTCAATGATAATAGATAATAATATATAATAATAAGAAAATCCGAATATTTAAAAAACTTTGAAATATTTTTAGTTAAAATCGAGCGAATAATATAAATGTAGTGAATAATTGTTATTTTTTAATAATTACAGACTTAGAATTCGTGGATTTTCAAAGTCAAGAGATTATCCATGCTATAGGTGCGATTATGAACAAGAAGACACGACTACTTTTATTTTTGTTTATTTTTATAACTTATTAAAATGGACTAACAACGAGATGATGTATGGTAAGTCAGCTAAGCATCAACCCTAGGATCAACAAAACAACGTGTGGCTATATCTTCTGCAGCTGCTTTGGTGTCACACTCGAGGGGCCTGCTAGGTGGGACTAGACACTACTCAACTGATTTTACTGCCCTTTAAAGGTACGTAAAATATATATTTTTTTTAATAAAAATTCTTACATTAAAATTTTGGTTAAGCTAAGAAATATATATGCCGGTTAAATGTACCAGTTTTAAAATGTTAGGTGGTAAGTAAACATAGGAACACGATAATTTAACAGTTAATAATAATATTCTTTGAAATTTTGACGAAAGAATAAGTAATAATGGTGATTTATTATAGAAGTTTTGAGAACTTTGAAATAATTTTAGTTAACTATTTGAAATAGATGATGATTACCTCAATATACTTTCTTGAATTATTTTCCAACCTTTTTAAATAATTATATCCGTTTCTTATGTGCTGTAAGTTCGCACGATAGTGATGTCGTGTGTGTGTGTTTGTGTGTGGGTGTGTTTGTGTGTATGGTGTTTCTAAATAATAATACCATAGGCGCTTGAATGTAATATACCAATAAGTATAACGGATATACAAAATGAACACATGTTTTAATCAAATTATACGTTAATGTGGATGAGTGTGTGTGTGATGTGTGTGTGTGGGTGTGTGCTGTGTGTGTGTGTGTGTGTGTGTTGTGTGTGTGTGGTGCGATAGCTGTGTATGTGGTGTTCTAAATACTATTTTCTATTCTCTAGTCTCGTAAGTTCAATATAAAAAATAATAAAAATAATAAAATAATATTAAATAAATAAAAATAATATTAAATACAAATAAAATACATCATGTTCTCAGTAAAGCAGTAAATTATATGAGTTAAAGCAGTAAAACAGTGAGTGAATTCAAGAAGCGACGCGTACACATACAACTTGAAGTTAAGCAGTAAAAACTGAGTTAAAAGCAAAGTACAAGCAGTTAAGATTGCACTAAAGCATATCCTAATATCACCCCTTGGTGTTAGGTCGCACCTTCTATTGACTTTTGACTTGTGTCTTACTGCTTTAAATGGTATGTTAATCCGTTAACAATAAATGGCTTTTTATGTCAGATTAATGCAGTGTAAAACATTATTGAGTTAGGAAAGAACAGTAGAAACATGTAGCTTAAAGCAGTAAAAAACATATGAGGTGTAGAAAGCCAGTACAGAAACTCTAAGATTGTTAAAAGCAGTAAAACATGAGTTAAAGCGTAAAGACATGAGTTAAAGCGTAAAGCAGTAAAACAAAAGCATACTCAGCCCTTGTTTGCTGTGTAACACCTCCTATTTGAATTTTTGACTCTTACTGCTAGTATGTAATGTTAAAAATCCGGGGTGATAGAGGTTTAAAGCAGTAAACACATATGGAGTTAAAGAGCAGTAAAACTATTGAGTTAAAAGCCAGTAGAAGCAGTAAAAACAAAAGACATAACTTAAATGCTATACTATTATTTTATTCTATTGTATTTTAACTGATTACTGCTTTAAGGGTATGTAATGGTTATAAATATATGAGTTAAAGCAGTAAACATATGAGTTAAGAGCGACAGAGTTTGAGTTTAAAAGCAGTAAAAACAAAAGCTAGCTAAAACACTCCCTTGCTTGGCGTTGATGTAGACAACTCTATTGATTTGGTAAATCCTTGATTTATCTCTAGAGTCCTTTACAGGTCATTAAGTATACGTGGTATGTGATTATAGAATTTGCGTAGTGTAGTAAAAAATAAAAGATGATAGTATGGCAATTGCTATCAGGCAATCCTGGTTTTTCTATCTCCTATTCTCCTACTCAATGATGTATATCTTTTCATATATTTAATAATTGGTATAACACTTTCTTAAATAGATTGTCTAATTTTTAGTCAGATTTAATTCACGCTTGCTCAGCTTCTTCTCACTGGATTTTAGAGTGTATTGGACTACCTCGACCTCAAGTACTCCGACTCAATCAATTTGTGAATTAGTCCGTGCTGATGGAGCTTTACCAAAACGCTCCTCTGGAAACTCGTTCCGTTGATCGTATGATTATTTTATGTTTAGTAAAAGGTGTTATAGGTATTTATATATATAGATAAATATATATATTATATATATTATATATATATATATATATATTTATCCTAAATATTATACATATCACTCTCACTAAGTATTTCTACCATAGGACTAATATATGTGTGTGTGTGGTGGTGTGTAGTTTTAGGTGTAGGTTGTGAGCTACGGCGGGTGTATGTATCTAGGGGGGTGTATGTATCTATGGCGGGGTTGGTATGGAATAGGTGTGTGTGTGTGTATATGTTAGGATACGGTGATATGATGTCTAGGTATGGTGGTGTTTTGTATGTGTGTAGGCTTTAGGTGTGAGCGTAAGTGGGCCGTATTGGTATGAGCCTTGTATGTTTGTATACTAAAAGCCTAGGGGTGTGTGGTGGTGCGTGTATAAAATAGCCCTACGGTGTGCGTGTGTGCATAAGTGTCATAGTGTGTGTAAGTGCGGGGGGTGTAGGTGTGAGCTAGGCTGTACCTAATTATGGTGGGTTGTACTGTTTTGGTATACTTGATTAAGGTGTAATTGCGTGTGCTAGTGGGCGCGGATAGGTTTCGCGCTAATCTATCAATATGGCTCGTATGGTTGCAGCTAAGCATATTTGGTATGTCTATGTGATTATACGTATGGTGGTGTCCTAAGATCTGTCTACGGTATGTGGGTATGTTTTGTCGAGCTGTGGTGTAGGTGTGAGTGCTGTAAGTATCGTTTATACTGTATCGATTAAGTGTGTGTGCTCGGTGTGCGTGTGTGTGTAGTGTGTGTATAGTATTTTACAATATATGTATGAGTTGTTCTGTTAGATTGTTTATGTGATGGGTTCCCCGAATATAATGCAGCAACTTTAACCTCTCCTTTTTCTTTCCTATATCGTTTGTAAATATATATATATATATAAGGATTTATACTGTAAGATTCGATGGAAATCTTTAGAACTAACCAGTTTCATTATTATTTCCTAGCCCTATGGCAAAAAAAATTCACTATATATATCTAAAGCATATGTAAAATTATATATATTTATATATATATTAATTAATAAATTATAAGTTTATTTTTATTTTCTATTTTTTTTGTCACTTGTTACTAGTTTAGTCTGCCTAGCGTATTTATCTAGCACAACTATAATATTAGTGTGAACCTAGTAATAGATGCCTACTCGCTTATATGATTTGCCTACTATATAAGTACGTGCTCTTATTAATAGATGAGGTTACTACCTATATGCTCATAAAACTCTGCCAAATTGTGATATAAATTTTCAGATTTATAAATTTTGTGGAGCGAAAAGTATGGAAGATAGATGGAGTGAATTCCACTTAAAACTACAAGATAAGGAATGTAAAGTTCGTCCTTCTTTGGCTGTCATTTTACCTAAATGTATTCTATATTAAAGTGCATTTCAGACGGTAGTTCCCGATATTAGTATTTAATTGCTCCCTATAAGCAATTACTTAAGAAAGTTGCTGTACGGGTCAGTTCACAGTTCGTGGAGTTCATGACTGGTATTACTGGTCACATTTTTTTAAATTTCTCAATATGTGCAATTTAATGTTAATTTCCTTGCGGGTGGAATGTGAGTTATGCAATTCATAATATGATTAATATGAAGTAATGTTATATGAATGCACAAGCCATGTGCATATTACAGGGAATCTATGTTATTCGTCATGCAAACGATCTGTGCTATATGACATATTAGGCCTACGTATATAATGGAAATAGACTATGTGGATTTGACACTCCCCTCAATAGTAGGTAATTACCCTATTGGGGTTTGATAACCAATGTGAAACACTTACCATGAAGAGAAGGTCAATATTATATATATATTTATTATACTAATTTTAGTAGCACATTTATATCATAAAAATTTTATATTTTCTATTATTAACATTTATTATATATAAAATTAATTAATAAGTAATGTATCAATATAAATATTATTACATTCTAATTAATTATATATTATTAGTATTATATTATATATTTAATATTATATGGTATCTCTATTAGACGGCTATATATAGATGGTGAAAGGCGAATTTGAAAATATACTGCTAACACTTCTCAGTAGGGTTTGAAGCCTGAAAATTTTATGACGTTATATCTGGGGATTAGGATAGGACGCTTCTTGCGAGAGCACAGTACGGTGGATAGGAAGTGCCATGGTTCACGGATGAGTAGGAACGCGGGTATAGGATAGAGTGTCGAATTCTCGTCTGATCCGTGCGTGCGTTAGCGAGGGATGCGTGACTCTCCTCTCGTCTAATATATAGGGTATTAGTAATATGATAGTAGTGTTAGTCAGTATGGAGTGTGTGTTGTGATTAATATATATATATATAAAGGTAGTTAGATAAGTTTATGATAAATGTGTCTATGGATGCAATTTCTGTGGTAATATATATTATAAATATAATATAATATAAACCATTCATTTTAGCTTGATATCTCACAAATTTCTGTGAATAATACAACCTTAGAATTAATTTTGTGATTGAAAAGAGAGATCACAATTGAGGTAGATCCGATGGATGTAGCATATTTCTTATCAAAACTAACACTGATCCAGACGATGCGAGACATAAATCACAAAGCCCCATGAGAAGGAGAGGAACTAATTATAAAATAAAGGAAGTAATTACGTGGCTTTGCCTTTGTGTAGGCGCGGTGTTGGACAGGGCCAGCATCGGATTATTTCCGCAGCTCGTGGGTGCGGGCGGTTGGTGCGGCTCGGCGGGCGAGCGCCTTGCCAGGGAGTTTTAAGCGTTCCTGGTGGAAACGAATAAGCAAATATAGAGATTGAAATCATCCCGAAACCCCTCCCTCAAAAAATGCCTATAAACACTAAGGGGGGGAATTTTCTAAGTATTGTAAAAAAATAATAAATAAAATTAATAGAAAAATAAGTTTCAAATACCAACTCATTATAAACTTAAAATTAAAAAAAAAAAACGAAAATCATGTCTAAAAAAAAAAAACCCATGAAGGTAGCTGAGTATTAAAAAAATATAATCATGTTCCTGACAGACTACTTGAAGGGTCGACGACTCCCCTGACAAGTCGGCTGCCAGTGTATGATCGTGTATCACTATATTATATATTATATTTATATATATATAATTATATATATATATATATTATATATATATATATATACTATATATATATTATATATACTTATTATAGTATATATATATATATTATAATATATATAGTATATATATATATATATAATAAATATATATATATATTATATATATATATATATATATTATATATATATATATAAGTATTATTACTATACTATATATAGTTTTGTGTACATTTATGTCACTATCTATAAATACTTTACTACAGTGATAAATTAATTTAATATTATTAATTTAATTATTATGATAGTAATATATGAAATTTAGAAGATTTATAATTTAAAATGTAATGATTTAACTATTAAAATAATCAATAGGTGATCCTCAATCATATTGAGATGAATTACTATAATATAATATATCTACATTGACTCTCTCAATGTTGTTCAAATCTTCTTTAGCATGTGCAGCGGGCCAAATAGAATCTTATGGGTAGAGAAGCATAAAGGTAACTGTAACAAACGTCTAGTCTCTTTGAGATCGAGAATGATACATTGAACATAGGGTGTTAGGTTAGTCTGTACCGCATATTAGCTCTAAAGTAGGGTTTCTGCTCACTCATAATGTAAAACTTAAAAATTGCCTAAATTACTATACTCTGGAGGATCAATTACACTACACTGCTTTTAGTGTCCTCGTTGTAGTTTGACTTAGTTGATAACGTAAAAACTGAGAGGATCAAACTTGATGTAGCGTGTGGTGCTTTTGTCTCCTCGGAAGCTAATCAACTGCCTGTGACAAGATCTCTCCTTATAAATCACAAGCGTGGGTAATAAAAGATCTTCCGTTAGCTAACAAGAACATCAGTGCTGACTTAGCTGAGAAGACGTGTTTAAGGAACCATATACAACCTTTACAAAAAAGTCTTAATTTAATATTAAGTATATGCCTGATAAGGTGAAAATTCAACAAATATAAATATATTCTACTTAAAGGTTCTCTGTGTAGAATTTCTTAATAAGAAATGAGTTGGTAGTACACCAAGTGATATAAACCAGGAAAATGATAGAAAATAATAATCATACAAAGAGAGAATGGAGAAGATGGCCCCTTTGTAAGTGGTCATCCTGTTAGGATTATTAATTAGTGCAACTCCCAACTATGAACTGTCTACCCAAAAGAAATTATTTGGTATAAATCTTATTCAAGAGATAACTCAAATATAGTGATAACAGGAAAAACTCTTGTTTTGTTGTATGTTTGTGTCACAACGATTGAGAATATATGTTATTACAACGAGTGAGAAATATTTTTTATTAGCAATTAATATAGTGTGTGAAAATGTGTACTTAATTATAGAGACATTAAAGAATGGTGTGATAGGCTTAATTACTCATCTGTGACAAAATTATAGGATAAAATAATGATATGAGTGATGTTATAATACATAGAAAAGAAACCCAAAAATGTCAAAAGCCTTATGTTATATATTACCACTATTTATAAATATTAAAATTAGGTTCTCATTTAGATGTTGATGTGTTTAAATGTTGTAAGCAGAGATATGAACCATTATTGCAAAGTAAGTGAGAGCAGAGATCTCACCCGCATGTGCGACAATAATTACTAGATAAATAATATAATAATAATACTTGGCTCAAATAAAACTTAAGAACTTCCAAGAACTGTATGAATATGCCTATATAAATAATTATAGAATAAATTAAAGAATCAAAACAAGGTGTAAACACATACTAGTATTTTTAATTTTTTAATAACTACTATAATATAATTATATTTGATATACAATTGGTGATATACTACTTGTTAGCTAAATTAAAATATTATGTGAATATATACTTTATACCTAAGAAGTAAAATTGATTATTACATTGGAATTATAATAATGCCAATACAAATAGTAAGCTTAAAGATAAAAACAGTCAAGGTAGATTGATAATAAACTTATATGTTTATATATCTCAATTGTAGGATTTTTGAGCGTTCAATATAATGTACATATAAGAAAGCTCCACAATGTGGAAATGAGGATTAGATTGCCAGAAAAGTTTATCAGAACCATAAAGTCATAGATCTATAAATGTGAAGTTGATCAGGAGGGTGATTTAACGGAGCCGTTCAGAGAGTTCAGACGTGAGCTGAGGGCGACTCCACCCGTCTCCTAAAGAAACACTAGAGTTCAACGTGAGATCAGGGTGTCCTTTTTGTGCTCAAGATGCCACCTTTTGCGTTCAGTGTCCAAGGGTTTTGGAAATGCCAGTCCTCAAGTTAAACACGCTTAGAAAATGGTCAGAAACTTGACCATTTCAAAAGCAGAACTAAGATCTCTTACCATCATGCCATGCAAAAAACTCGCCATTCGCACATATAAAAGCTCTCCAGAGGAGCTTACGTGTTCGTGAAGGCTGCATATAAAAGAGGAGTGTATACTCAACGCTGGCCAAGAGTAAATGCAAGCATTGAAAGGAGAAAGGGAGAGGACTTGCTGAATGGGTATTGCGTGAGCGTGCCCCCTGAGTCAGCTTTTACTACGTAACTTATTGGCAAAAATCGGAATCTGCTTAGATCTCAAAAGAGTAAAACCGGATAATTCACCAAAAATTTTAGCAGGTTTATTAAATTTATCCAAGTTTAAGTGGTTGTTTAATTAAGCTAAGATATATATATACAATAATAAAATACATATTTACTATTTCATCATTCTTATTAAAAACCACAATTCAAATTCATTATTTACTAGAATTTACACTGCTATTCTTATATTTAACTTTTCTCATTTCAATAAATCAAATATAAATTTTTCTCATATATAATTAAATATATAAAGATATAGATAGGTAATTATTTTAATATAATTATGAAAGCAAGCGTTTCAAGGATATACAGGTATATTAAGAATATTCATACAATCTATTTTACGAAACGTTTACTCACTATAATTTTGACCTAAAGTAAAACAAGTTTTCTTGTACACAAAGGACCATTATATCCACTTTCCACAAGCCCGCATTACGTGTGACTGTTTCTTGTTTTTGTATAGAAGAAAAAAAAACAAACAAAAAAAAAAAAACAAAAAACAAAAAAAACAAAACAAGGGTCGATAAACAAATACTCTATCTTATTTTAAGAAAACTAACTAACTAGAAAAGTAGATAACCTAAATGTAAATATTACCATATCAGCTATTTTTAACGAACTAAATCATAGCGCTATAGTAAACTATTAACTTATCATTTATTAAACGTTCGTTCTTGATTATTTACTAATATAAGTATATAAACATTTATATCATAATAAGTTATACATGTATGACAATCAAGAACAGGAGTCATTAAGTGAGTATATTTCAGGAAGAAATTAACATGAGACCATCTTCTATATAATAAATTCATTATGGTTACATTCTTTAGGGCACTTACACTACTGATGTGATGTTCTATCGATTTAGGATCTTAATAACATTAAGATAAACTAAAAAAATGACCTTGTTGGAATATCGGTTTGTCTGTTTGATAATATATAATATAAATACAGAAAAAAGAGATAAGATCAATTATGGTAAGATGAAATACTGAATACTGTGCCTTGAAGAGGCTCAGTAAAAGATTAATGAATTAGTTATCACTTAGCATAATCAAGATAGACTAAATAAAATATAAATTGTGTAGGAATTAGGTTTTGTCTAAAATCCAAATTAATATATTCATTAATCGTGTTAGGATTAAGTAAAGGATTTTACATAATATATGAAGAATAAACTTATATATAGTATAATATATAATAGATGACAGTATAAGACGTAGGACGTCTCAGCATATTGATATAGTACATAAATGAATATTAATAAATATATATATATAGTTTGATAAATATATCTAAATTAGGTAAATCATTGAGCAAGTTAACTAATAAGAAGAGCAAAGCTAACATACGAAAACTTGCAGTTGCACTTCTAAGATTTCCAACGCAATGACGGAACTCTCTCTTAAAGAAAAGAATGAAAAATAATATATATATATAATGAATGGAGATTAGATTATTATTTTAATTGAGTATATAAATATATGTTTTGTGTAATAAGTCTAGAAAGTAATGTTAAAGGTGGTATCACAGTAATAAAAGGTTTTATATTAACAAAAAGGAGGAGTTAAATATTTAAGTGGATATATATTTTTGGCATAAATTTTTGAAATAATAAAGTTTTAAAAGTAAAAAATGGGCCGAGACTCACACATTAGAGACCTATATTATATATATATAACTAATATATAATATATATTATATATATATATATAATATAATATATAGGAGATATATCATTTTAAACAAAAGAATATTATCTTTAAGCTGGGACAAACTGTAATTAAAAGAAAAATATAATGTAAGGATATTAATAAAATAGCTGTGTGAGACATCACGGATTACTTTGTGAAGGTAATTGCAATAATAAAATATAAAATTAAAATTTATGGGTAAATATAGATACTTTGGTTGTAATGGAATTAATTTAAATATAAGCGTGAGGTATTTAGTAAGTGATAAACAGAATGGAGGTGAAGAGTAACAGAATCACCATAGCTATAACCACTTATATATAACTAGACTGTAATTCAGGAAATATAGCAATAAGGATTGACATATAAAAATATATATATATATCACCACTACTATATATAATATATAATATAATAGATTTATATATAGCTACTTATTAATGTATAAATTAGGCCTATTATTAACGTTTTTTCAACATAAATAATTCTATCGTCCATATATATAATCATAATATATAGGATTTTACGCAGAGTGATAGATCAGTAAAGGATGGAGCCAAATGAGCCCGAGCGAAATGAGCGCAATTTCGTGTGCTTTATGGTAAAAATCATTGTGCGCTTTTAAGCGGATGTTGCGCGAAACACTCATCAAAATGTGCGACGCTTATCCGTGTCATTTTGCGCTCAATTCAATTACTTTTTAAGAGTCCGAAAAAGCGCAAATATTAGCGCTCTAATCTAAAAATAATATTTTGCGTTTTTTGCCTGTGTAAATCTATCTAAAATAATTTGCGCTTATATATATATATATAATATTACTATACAATAAATAAGTTATTTATATATATAGAATATTATCTCAAATCTTTTATTGGACATTCATAGTTACACTTAGAGCATTTAAATAACTTTATTGTCATGGGATATTTATACATATACTTAGTGAGTGCTCGATTGAAATTTTTACTTAGATATTTAAATAATAATATTATAATATAATAAATATGCATTTTAGAAAACAAAATTAATAAATAGAGACAAACTAATAATAATAATAATAATAAATAAATAATAATAAAATATTTTAATAAAAATAATATAATAAAAAATTATGTATAATTTTAATATATAATATTATAATAGCTTCTAATAGGCATTAAATAATAATAATATAAGTATTACTAAATATTTATAAAAAATAAATAATAAAAATAAATAAAACAATAATAAAAAAAAAAAAATTATATATAATAATAAGTAATAAAAAATAATAAATTATAAAATAAATGAATTGACATAAACTAATAATAATTCAGTAATAGTAAGTAATGCACTACATAAATAATAATATAATAATGAATAATCATATAAATAATAATAATATTAATAATAATAACATAATAAATAATAAAATAATAAGTGATAAAAATTCAAATATACGTTTTAATATAATATATAAAATTAATAAATAATTATCAATATATTAATATACTATATTAATAATAATATAATAATAAAATATAATATAATATTATAATTTATTATTAATTATTATTATTATTATTATTATTATTATTATCTTATTATTATTTTATTTATTTATTATTATTATTATTATTATTGTTATTTCTTTATAATTATTATTTATAATTAATAATGTAGATCGCCACTTTTTAGCTTAAGTATATAATATGGATTTACCTTTGTGATTTTCAGACCGATTAAACCCATTCGTTTCTTCTATTAGAGTTTCAGAGTTTTGTGTATGGAACTTAATTAGAAATAGATCTAGAATTTTATGATCGCTATATAAGGGAAATATAAAACAGTGATAATGAGCAAAACGGACTATAAAGTAACTAAATAAATTTTTTATATATCTTTCAAACCCATTTATTAACGTAAATAATTTAAAATAATTTTTAAAAAATAACAATTCGAGTATTTAATGGGAACCTAAATTTTCACGATAAAATTATAGTACCATTAATTAATAAAACATTTTGTGTAAATAAAAATCAAATATTTCAATTCTAAAATATATA
>JABUQX010069003.1:0-15000 GCA_015478945.1 Trachelipus rathkii
GCGCTGGAAATAAGGCTGGTGATCTACCAAATTTCACGCTATGAAGAGAGTAGATCTCAATCGAGAGTGGTTGACTTATTGACGTTTTTATACTTTCACAATTGCAATATTATTTTACCTTATGTTTGAATAAAAACATCATTTTCATAAATGGATTTTCTAAATACCATCCTCTCGTTGTATATAGGGGTTGCTTGCTGCATAAAGGAGAGCCAACCAAATTTTATCAAGTACTCTCATGATTATTTTTGTTTGAAATCTCCTGAGTAGAACACCCAGAACTTCAAATATCAATTGTCTGTCATGATTTACTTAAAATGAAAATATCAACATAACATTGAATATAAAAGAAATATACTGAAAGTATATACTAAAATTCTCCTTTATCAGAACACTAGAAAATGTGAAGCGAGTAAAAGCAAATGAACATTATCAAAATGAACTTCAATTTACCTTTTTAATTTTGTGATATGGTCTTCATTCTTTTCATCAACTTATCCAGTTCGTTAAGATTCATTCTGCTATTTACCATATGCAACACTGGTTCCTTTACGTCATTGGATTGCCTTTCATCATTCCAAGTTTGTGATTATTGGCAGAAACTCATTTTTGTAATTCCATTTTTTTTTTCTACGAACTCTGATTCCTTTTCGAATTCTATTTACGTGCGCATTGTAAGATATGCCTTTAATTGTAGTAAGAATTTTTTTTCAAATATATTAGGACTCTAAAATTTCAAGCAACTTTCGCCTATACATAATGTAATTCTTCCGTATCGGTGATTTTGTATCTTTTCATTCAATTTAAGTTTGTGATTATGGGCAGAAACTCATTTTTTGGATTCCACTATCGAACTTAGATTCGCTTTTCGAAGTTTCTTATAATGGCCTGTGACCCTCCCTTTTATTGTAATAATGATATTTTTTTCAAAATAAATGCGCTAAACTCAAGCATTTTACTCGTGTCTCTACTATATTTGTAATGCAATGTTCTTCTCAGAACTTTATCTAACTTTGGAAAATATCTTACTTGCGCATTGGTGGTCCAATTATCATGATGACATTAGATTGAACGTCTTATTATTTTGGACCGTTTCTTGGATTTAACGGTCTAGTCAAATGGTGGCCGGTATTATTAACTTGTGAAAATTCATTGTTTCCCATATTCATAATTGATTAATGTATTTTAACATTTTGTATTTTTATGCATTGGAAATGTTTTGTATGTTTGTTTATGAATGCGTGTTTGATATAACCAAATATGCTTATGTTAAATGCCTCTTTTATTTTCTGTATATATACTATTTAATTTGTATTTTTTATGTATTCAATAAAATTTGTATATATGTTTAGATCTTCGGCTGTAACCAGTTTATCAAGATCACTTTGAATATTTATACATTTTCTTGTATATTATTTTTTTGCCTTTCCAATGTTCCTTATTATGTTCTACTTAATGTCTGTCAGACATAAGATAGATAAATGTTTGCATTGAAGTATAACCTAAACTAAGTAGTTATGGTAGCTTTTTTATTAATTCCTGTAATATTATTTATATTTTCGTTACCATACTTTCTCACTCCGTGTTAATCGTGGGAAGTAATGTAGCAACTTTTATCCCATTTAAAACTATGTAAATTAATTTTAATTTATGTTTCGTAATTTGTTATTGTCTAAGAGATTTGGTGCCGATGCAAGTAATTTTAGTTAAGTCAAATGTGAAAAGTATATATTAATTCTTTCGTCCTTTGACATGCTTGCTTCATGTCAGAATAAAGTCAGATAGTCTTTAGTTTCAGATCAAATTTTTATTATAGAATCAAAAGAAAATCCTTCAACTGCAAGAATACTCTGCGTTCAAAAATCCTCTCCGCCAAAGACGGTACGATAAACTTCAAGGAAATAAATGGCTGGCGACTTGAAATTCTCGTAAAATCACGGAAATTTTTCGGCCGCTATAAGCGAAGAGTCTGAGGCTAAGTTCGAAAATACGCATCTGGAAAAGGCTGCGACTTGCCAATTTCGCACCAGAGAGTTTCCAACAGAGAAAGTCTGTACTTACCATATCGGTTCCCGTCATTTGAATTTCTACCTTATTTTGAAATTTTCTTAATTATCAATCTTGGGAATTTCTAATTTATCTAACTCTTTTAATTAATAGGGTGCTTGCCATAAAATAAGCCACCAATCTATCATTCCATTAACACTATGAATAATATTTTATATATATTATATTTATATATTTATTTTTTTATATTATATATATATTTTATATATATTTTTAGTATATATATTATTTCTCACCATATTATTAATATATTTATATATATATATATATATAATATGATATATATAATATCGTATTATATTATTTATTTTATTATATATATTGTTCTTATATTTATATAATATATATATTAGTATACTATAATATTATATTTATTATTAATTATAGTATTAATTATATATTACAGGAGACATTTTTTATCCATGAAATCACATAAAATAAAAAAAAAAATAGCGCTTCTGAAAAATTTAAAATTGTTAAAATGTTGGAAAATCTATTAATGTTATAATTATTTGAGATATATAGTAAACGGAAGACTCCATCTGCTTCGATTGAAACTTCAACGGATGCAAATGTTGATTGTTTTTTTAACGAAAAGATATTCACAGGGTAAAAGATTCCCAAAGATGAAAAGAGTCGTTGGTTTCTCTGGCTACCGGGATCGGCGGGGGGGGACGAAGTGTCCCTCCGTCGGCTCGAAGACGAAATAAAAAGATAGTAAAAAGAAAAATTAATTTGAGCTAGAGCTAAATTAAAAACAATATTGCCAACTCTTGCTCTTCTCATGTAGCTGGGTGCAGAAATTGAAGGTTGATGATAGCGTACGCTTCGAGGTTGATGAGAGCTTACGCTGTCAGACTAAAGATTATATAGCTAATATTTTAAGGTGTTTATTAATATTACTTATTAGAATATTTTTTTTTTTTTTTAAAGTTTCATCGATAAATTGCTTGCTGAGATCAAAAATGTTATTTATTTTCTTAGCTTGTTACTATTTTTAGTTACATGGTTTGATGCTTTCGGAGGGTTGGCTCTAAATATTATTTATATTTTTATTTTTTATTTTATTATATTTTTATATAGTATTTAATTAGTATTATATATTATATATGTATTATATTATTATTTATAGTAAATATATATAATAATATAGTTATCTTTTCTATATTATTGTATGTGTAAATATCTTATTATAAGGTTACTATTAGTTTCGGTTAGGAGCCATTTTTATCCATGAAACTACAGATGAAAAAATAAAAAAAATAGCGCTTTTCTAAAAAATTAAATTCGTTAAAATGTTGGAAAAATCTATATGATAACGATAAAGAAGAACGAAGGACTCCATCGCTTCGATTGAACTTCAAAGATGCCAAATGTCGATTGTTTTTTAACTGAAAAAGTATATCTACTACACGGGTAAAAAATCCAAAGATGGAAAGATTCGGGGTTTCTCGCGTTAAGTCCGGGGACCGGCGGGGGGCAGATATATAGAGCCCCTCCATCGGCTCGAAACCCTAAAAATAAATCAAAAAGAAAAAATTAACTGTGAATTAAGAACTTATTCATTGAGCCCTAGTTGCGCAACCATTATCATATGCCTCATATAAGTATAATATGTAATCAAGTCCAGAAATGAAAGGTGATGAAGCGTTTTACGCTTGGAGGCTTGATGAGAGCTATTCACGCTTGCCTAGACACCATAAAAGACATTATATAATAATATTAAATATTATAATGTTATATTATAATAATAAAAAATTATTTTTAATATTATGGTTTTATGTTGTCAGTTTAAGGTAAATTAGACCTGAAATGTAACTTTTAACACTGAAATCATCATAAAAATTGATAGATAACAATCCGAGTTTCTTTATAGTGTTCTGTTTATACACTATGTATTTTAGTTACAATAAGTATGTATAATTTTATTAAGCATTAGTTTTTTGCAAATATTTTATGCTGTCAAGATAGTAACCAATCATTATACCCTATATATTCCATAATCGTTATAAAAAATACATAAAATATATTATATATAATAAAATATCATTCTAATATTTTATTTTATAAATTCGGGGAGATTACCTCGGATTCCCCTTCGTAATTCCCATATAGCAATTTGTTTGAACTTGCAAGAATTTTATTTACAACAAATATCTTTACACTCTTCTAAAGATTCTATAAGTTTCTAAAGATATAACATTTTCTCAAGATATTTATTTTCTATATATTATTTTAACCATACATAATATATTATATATTATCTTATATATAAAGCACACTATAATAAATATTATAATAATGTATCTTAGGTACTATACATTAGTTAATAATACTTACCCCGGTTTCCATAATTATTGTTTCACCATACTATAGTATCACCTAACCTATCCTAAGTACTCTTTATATTTACTACTATATCGCATTTATAGGTGGAGGGTTTAAATATACTTACCAGTATGTATATATATATAAGTATATATATTATAGGAGAAAGTGTAATTGGTAGGAGTGAGATTATTGCCTTCACTTACTTTAACAACTGATGTGTTAAGTAGTATTACTCCCACTCATTATTTTATATATATATATATATATAATATACTCAATTCTATTTTCAACCCTCCTTAATCTCACCCTATTGCCTTTTATTCCCCTTCTTTCTACACCCTCCTATCAATACATATGTCCGTCGGGGGCACTTATCCATATAAATTTGATACTTTAATATATTAAAAAAATAATCATATAATAACTACCCAAATATTATTACCCTTATATAATTATTATATATAATAGCTTATTAAATATTTATTCATACTCCATAATACGATAATAATAACTATACCTATTATACAAATTTGTACGACGGTAATATAGGTACATAGAAGTGAAATTTATCTTGACTTAATGTTCTTAATATTGTATTATCACTATATGTATTTTTCATATCACTGAGTACACGTTTGATAACTAATGATGTATTGAGCCTTATAATATTATTATTGCGCTTTATATATCCTATTCTATAAAACCATACAACAATTATAAACTACGAATCTCTATATCTTTACAAGGCTACAATCACACACAAACTCTAACCAGTCACGTTCATGATGTATACTGCCTATTTCTTATTTCTCATCAGTCTCGTAGTAGCCGCGATACCCGTTTTACAGCACTATATTAATTAATTATGGGGTCTTCGGATATTGAATAGATAAAGTGATCTTATTATTGAATATATTCAACCATACATACAAAAAAATATTTTTTGTTATCTGATCTCTATTTATTATCAATATAACACATAAGAGTTAACTATTAATTTAATTACTATTATTCATTGATTATTATTTATTATAATATATATCATATTATACTTATTCAAATAAGAGTATTTAGTCTTATACATATAATAGTTAATAGATTGTTAATATAGATTATCATTGGACTCGTCGTTAATAATTAGTTATTAAATATCTACTAAAAATACTGTTGTAATGCAATATAGTTATGGAAAGCAAGTGTAATAGTAAATATGAGTTTGGTAAACAACTCAAAAATATTAACAGTTTTAGGAAATAGCTAGAAAGTACATTAATGAACTTATAGAAAAATATTTTGATCTACTATATTTTCTATCCTCTTATTGATATTTATTACTTACCACACAACTATTAGTTATCTTAAGCAGGTCTTCTAATCCATTCCTCTTTACTGTCACTACTACGTATACTAAATTGACCTTAATTATAGCGAGGTACTCCAAAAAATTGTTAGCGGTGAGTTAATATTTCAACCCTCTATATAATATTAAACTATATACAAATAGTATATATATAAATTAATAATATATCTACTATTAATTATTATTATATTTATATATATATAACTCTATACCTATCATAACCATAAACCTTATAATTATATAGACTATTTATATAGTATCAAAGGTTATACCTGACAATGCATCCTAGTTTTCATGATGTTTAATCGTAAAGTTACGCTATATTATATATATAAGCATTTTCTTATGTAAGAGCTTTTATATAATTCTGGGTATTGATTTTCTAATCTTTCAATTAATTTTTTATACTTACTTTTATCTGAGCCAATATACGTAAAATAAAATGTTAAAAGAGGTCTTATTTTTTTTTTGTTATTTTATTTATATTTATTTTTATTCTGAGGAATAAAAGCCTAAATAACATATTGTCATTATTAAGAAGGAATTAAAATAACTTTATTTACTTTCTATTATCTACTACAGGACATATATATATTTTATACAAATACGTATTATTCTAATAGACCTTGTATATTTCCAGCATAATATATAATTAACATATGAATAAATATATATATATTCACATTAGATATCTTTCTTTTTTTTCCTATTTTTCACCACCTTTCTTACTACACCTGCTCACTACTACTTAGATAACGCACCTAATATCACACTCTAATCTCATCACACTGTAATAATATTATATATATAATTATATCACATATAATAAGCGTTTGTTAAGTCTTGATACTCATAGGACTCTTTTATTTGTTAAATTCCTGAATTTTAAGTGGTTATTGGTTTTATGATGCCTACTGTAACAGTTGGGATCTTAAGGTCAACCTATGGATTAGATTAGGATACCAGCCCAGATCGTTATAGTTAGGTTAGGTTAGCCGCTATTTAGGTCCTATGGAGTGGGGCATCCGCCATTTATAGGTCTGCGGGTTATGGCTTGAGGTTAGAGTTTCAGATTTAATGCCGTAATCTTGTATCTTAGGTTACGGTTTAATGGCCTTAGGTTTTGGTAGTCGTCACGGGTAGGGCATATATTAATAGATGCAGGAGGAGGATAGCATAGTTGTAGTTACTTAATTGCTATTTCTCTCTTGAACATTATATTATTTTCTGTCACATCTCTAAAGAGCCAAAGTTAGTACTGTCATTTAGTAAATTGTTACACTTGTCAATATATTAAATTATTTTAACTACTATTGGTTTTTTTCCTTCAACTAAGTCATATACTCGTACATTTAGTTTCATGACAAAGACTGTATCTTATAAGCATATTTTTTAGTTTTATAGAATTTTCATACTTTTATCAACAAAAAGTTATTATTGTCATTTTATCGTTCAATTAAATATTACTTTATATTAAATAATTGCCTACACTTTTGCGCCTTTTGCCAATATTTGATGGTGTCTAGAGCAATGACTGGTTCTGTTGCCAAACATACCGATAAAATTGTATTATATCCATGATTAATTAATTATTATTATTATTACATTTTTAATTAATTGAGAAGAAAGTGAATTATTTATTTTTAATTAACATACCTTTCTTACATCTCCCCTTCATATATACAACTCTTTCTTAATCATATCTTAATTTCTTTGGCTCCATTTTTTTTCGATTATTATGCACCTTCCCCTATATTTGTTTTTATTTACCTATTTATATTTATTTTATTTTATATATTATATTTCCTAAAACTTGGGGAAAATATTATAATAGTAATAATATATATGTTTTATATTATATTATATAATTACTCATTTTTTCTTATTAATATATTATTAGTATTTTATATTGTATTACTATTTAAGGTTTTATTACATTTGGTTTATTAGGTTAGGATTAGGTTAGGTTAGGTCATTTAGAATGTAGGCATCGAAAATCTCACCCCTCTAAAGAATGAATAAGCTTATTAAATAAAAGAAACAGTTAGACGCTTAGTTAGGTGTAGGTTAGGTTAGGGTTAGGTTAGGTTAGGTTGCTTCATTCTTTTTTCTCTTGAAATTTATTTTATTTCTTTGTCTTCTTCCCCATTTTTATCTAATTCAGATAAGATAAGAGAATAGTGTAATATGTTATAATTTAATCATTTTATATACTTAGCATAAAATTACTAACCAACCGGTTTTACTACAAAGATGTTCATAAATACTTGTATATCTTAACTTTTTCTTTGTTAAAAGAATTAAAAAGCACAGTCCTTCGGGTCTGCCGATTTTGTATCTCGTCAAATAATATTACTTAATTAAAATCATTTATTGGCACACTAATCAGATTTGAGTTCTGAAGCAATACTTTTTCGATCTGACTTTTCGTCTGTCTCAAACATACATAAAAATTATACTCTAAATTTTTTTTACAGTCTTAGAAATAAGTTCTTTGAATTAATTATTACTGTAAAATGTATATACAAATATATTTCTCTTAAGAAAGATTTTTTTATATTTTAGATACATATTTTTTTTCTACTAGTCTCCACTTTATATAAACTTTCTTAAAAGTATTTCTTTAATTTTCTTGTTTCCATCTTTTTTGTTTATTTATGCTACTTTCCCATATGTATTATATATACGTTTGGGGAGTATATTTGTATATTTCATTTTTTTTATATATTATAGTAATATATTTATTTATATTTTTTTTGTATTTTATTTGGTTTATTAGATATTTATTATATTGTAGTGTATATATTATATATGATATGTTATTATTTATTATTATATAGTTTGTGTGTATTATTTTATTTTATATATAGTATATATTTATATGATATTAAGTAGTAATATTATTTAATATATATATAATATATTTTAGTATTATATATAATATATAGTGTATGTTTTTCTATATATTATAATATATTTAGGTAATTGATTATTATATTTAACTTATTTCTGATATTTTTGTTATTTAAAGTATTAGTATAAATATATATATATATATATAGTTTATTTAGTATTTTTAATTTTTATATAGTATTTTGGTTAATTGGGTGGTGATTTAAATTGGTGATCAGTAGATAAAGTTATCGCATGTATTGTTGGACCTCTAATGCCACCTACCTTAAATGGATTATTTATTCTTGAAGCACTGATAAACCTTGTGATTTACTTCATCTCTCTCTTCATATTTAATAGATAATAATATGGATTAGTCTATATCGGGTATTGCGTTTATATGGTTATGACTATTATAGTGTTATTTTATATTTATATTTATATTAGATATTATATTGATATATATCTTATATGTGTTAATCTTTTATATGATGTTTTATATTGTATTATTTGTATTTTATAAGTATGTATATGATATATGAATAAAGGGTGGTGTAATAGTATATAGGGATAACATATTATAAATATTATATTATATAGTATTAGAATATTATGCCAGATTAGTAATATAAGATTTATTATTTTATATATAATATGTATATTCATAATTAATTAGTTATTATTATAGGTATATATATGGGATATATATAGGGGTAATGTATAGAGTAGTATATATATTTGATAGTAGATTAAGTATATAAGGTGTGGTATGTTTGCTCTTGTGGGTGGGGTAGGTGTATTGTGTATATATTATAGTATATAATTATTAGTTTTATTTATATTGGTTTATATGTAAGTATACAGCATTCTAATTCAACCATAACCCACACAATGTAAATGTGGTGAAGTGGTGAAGATAAAGTGATAAAGATAAAGTGGTGAAGATTAATCGAAAATAAAGTTAAGAAGATTATGGATAGGATCGCGTGGGTTGTTCAGCCTGTTTACAGATCGAAAGAGAAATGTTGATAAGACTCTGAGCGACAAAACATTTCGAAGATGGTCATGGTCTTCACATGCCGAATTAGAATCACATCCTTTACTAGAATTTTAAAAGTTTTTAAGATGTTGTTGTGTTTATTCTGTGTTGGGTTTAGATATCTCATCATAAAATAAATGTTTAAAAAAAATTGAAGAAATATTGGTTGTGCCGCGTTAGCCTGCTCCAGTTAGTTATACCATGTAGTGCAGAATTTAAACATTTAAACTATTGAATTAAATTTTTAAAAGTTTAGTAAATTCTATATCACTACCAGTGATATTTGTTTTATGTAGTTACTTGAAACGGTATTGTTTCTAAACTTAAGCATTCCTTCTCTTGTCAAAATATATTATACTCTCAAATGCAAATGTTGTTGGCCGGGATCGTGTCAGCATTCATTCTTAGCTGTCAAAAACACTTAAAAGATTTTCTTACTCTTCTCGTCAGGTTTTTTACCTTCTGATTTTTTAGTTTCTCTTTTCCTCGCTTTCCCTGTTTCGTTGTTTTTGACAGTTTACGTCTTTACTCGTTAAATCAATCTACTCCTGCTTGTGAGTCGAGTGCCTATAGCGACGTGCACGCAGGTTCTCTTGAAGTTCAAGCAGTAATCTCGACTAAAATTTCTCTACTGTTCACATAACCTTAAATTGATTGCCATAATGGTATATTAATTAGAGATCGAGTAATGATAATAGTATATATATATATAGATGTTATTGATATATTATATATTATGTATGTTAATATATATTATAGATAAGTAATATATATACTGGCTTATTAGTATAATGATAATATAATTAATGATAATAGTTTATTAGGGCTGAATCTCTGACGAATGTTAGTTGATTCTTTGTGTGAGTCAAGGCACCAGCTATATATGGAAGATGGTGGGTATAATTTATACAGATCCATATTTGAATGAGGATATTTTATTCGTAAATGCTAACGTAATAGTTAAAGTAATATGGAGTATTCAATTGATAGTTAAAGAGGAAGTTAACAAAAGTCCCTTCTGGTGAGTATAGCTCTTTCTATCGTGGTAGGCGAATTTAAGTAAGTTCACGGATGTGTCCAGGCGTGCTCGTAGTTATCCCACACTTGCCTTGACTCGTTCTTTTGTGCGAGAAAAATTTATGGTGATGAGAGATTCGGCAAGTCGTCACTCCTTCCTTGATAATTCGCCTCTCTTACCGGAAAGAGCTGCTTGCGTTTTACAAGTGTGTGAAGGATTTCTTGGAGAGGTATCTTGAGTAAAGATCTACTTCTTCTGATCTTTCTCTTCTTACTTGTTAATTTTACCAATTCTGATCTGATTAGTATCACTATACAGAACGGGTTTATTATATTATGTTCCATTTCGACTTAGTGCTTAAAAATTTTTTTGCTCGCGGGCAAATCCTAATACATAAGTACTGTGGGGAACACTAAATATAAGCAAATTTTTATCAAAGTTTCTAATGATGGACGGGCTAGCGATTACTTCCTTCGGGCGCTATAATAACGGAGGTGAAGAAAAGTTAATTGTTTATAAGATGGGAAGTAGTGGTGATGAATAAGTATTACAAGTAAGATTTAAAATTACCCCTCATTTCTATATGTGATACAATTTTTAAGGGCATGGGTTGACATCTGTTGCGCATTTGAAACATGATAAACATTTCGAATATAGGTAAAACATTAATATAAACTAAATAATATAATATTAATAGATTAAGACGTACTGATGTTCAAAATGCAAAGCATATCTAAAGTATGTCAAAGACATAAATTAAAAGGAATACCAAATGAGTAGATATTTAAAAATGAACATCTCGAGTGAAATTGTAAAGCAAATAAAATTCAAAGAGGAAGTATATAATTTTTTTTTTTTTACAGATTTACATTCGAAGATATCGAAACAGTATATAAATACAAATAGTTTAATACATTAATAAATAACAGACATCTTATATATACAGAAAACTATAAAAGTGGTGCTTTTAAACACAAGCATATTTGTTTATTTTTTCCGTTAGATTATAAACAACATACAAACATTTAAATGCATATAATAATAAAAAAATATTCATAACATAATCTTGAAAGGAGGAATTAAGTTTTTTCACAAGTTTGAGTTTCCCACATCGATCGAACTGTTGAATCCAAGAAAAGGTCCATGTATAGAGGAGGTGCGTGTCTAATGTATTTCCATGAATTTGAGTCTCTAGTGTGCGGCTAAGATAAAGTGTTAGGATTGGATTCAATTAAGTCTGTAATGTTACTGATAGAAATTTCATTGTGGTGCTCTTGAATATTCTTGTAGGAGACGAAGTCTTGAGCCAAGGGTTTGAAATTAGGATGCCTTTATTTTGAAAAAAAATAATTAAAGATGTTCAGGTTTTCATAACGTATAGAAAAGGGACCGCGGTCACTAAGAAAACCGATTTTATAGTAGTTCGTTATTAAAAAGAATAATGAGTAGCTCTGCCCATTTAGGAAAATCCAAAGACCGCACGGCTCTCCTGATGCTACTCAATTACGCGCAACTCTTATAATTCAATTTATCCTGCTAAATATATATGATAAAAGAAATTCCATACCGTTAGAACGGGAATTTACCAATAAATTGTAGGTGATTTTGTTTGTGGTGGGGTGCGATAAGTTTTTTGCTGTTTTAAAATTATGGTATCCTTTATTTGAAAATAAATTTGCTTTTTGCAAACAAAAAGGGAAGGAGCGGGTACCATAGTGAACCCATCCTGTAGAATTCGTTAAATAGAAAAGTGCAGAGCTCTGAGTTTAGTAACGTGGTATCACAAAATGAATTTCAGCCTATTAACTCCAAACTTTAAATGAAATGAAAGTAATGGTGTACACCCATACACGTAAAGAAGCTTTACATTTATGGTCTGACAATTTGGCATGCAATCCTCAATGCAACTGTGTAGAGGCTTTGAACAAGAAATATGAAGAAAACCGGGCTAACATGGCCACCCTGAAGTCGGGCGACATATATTTTGGTCATTTTGAAGAATTTGAAGTGGGAAAACGAAAATGGTTGTGTTTGCTTTTTTGAGTGATGATTTAAAGTGAGTGTATCTGTAAAATCCTTGTGTGATGAATTAAGGGTATAAAGAATTATTTAGGATACTTTTTTTCTTCTTACTCGTATTCATTTTGTTTGGTTTTTATTTTAGTTAGTGTGTTTTCCCGGCTTCGACGAGTGAAACCGCTTCGGGACGTTCTTTGTACTCCGGTGGTTCACAACCCAATTATATAAGGAGTTGCCTGAACTATGCGTAATTTTGGTTTGGCCATCTTTCTTTTGTGAGCAATGGACGACACACACTTTATTTCAGAGATAGGAAGTAGTGCCGCTCCGCAAATTATTTTGATTTCATATTTTTGAATTCCCGGAGTAGATTATCAATCAATAACGTATAGTAGTGTAAAGATAATTGCAATGAAATATGGTGTTTTATATCGTTAGAAGTAACAAAAGTCCGCCTTCTGTTTGAGATTTGTATCTAAACTTGTCTCTTAAGATCAAAGTGGAATCACGGGACTCGTTCCGAGGCGTCTAACTCGCCTTCCCGACTCCACTCTATCTTTTTTTGAATGAATTGGGCTTCTCGGAGAGTGTCGGGAGTCACATGCCCTTCCTCGAGAATTTACAACACAATCTTTAGTTGTTTGCTGGGCCGAATTGTCTTGGTCAGGGTGGCGTGTTTTAAGTTTGGAGGGAGTTCCTTCATTCTGCTCGCCTGGAATATTTGTCAGTGCGAGAACGGCTAAAAATGGTATAAGTTCTAAATCTAACAGGAGAAGGTCCACTTTCCCGAAGTCAAGGAGTTTTCATCTTCACGGCGGATTGATTGTTGCGTCCTCTAGAATTTAATTCGATCAATACCACCTGACACTCCGCTCATTAATATGATTGAGTTATAATGGCTTTGCTTGGAGTTAAGCTACAAGGTTGAGTCAGGTATCCTTCGGATGGGGAGTTACTAAAATACGGACAGGGCGCGATCAACGAGTAAATTGAGGTGCAGCTTAAGTAAGTATGAATGATCTGACAAGTCCTGGCATCGCCATTTTTAGAAGGACGTAACGTCAGAATAGTCGATCAAGGATCTTGAATATATAGGTGACATGAGACCATATTCGTGCTCAGGTGGCCCCTTCGTTGAAATGATTTTGCCGCTAGATTAATAAGTACTAACTTTAGGCGTCGAAGCGTATACCATTTTGCCCCATGTTCGGATAAAGATTAGTTTCGTCTGTACTAACGTGCGGTTTGTAATTGCGCTTGAAAGTTCTGATGAATTGCTCGATTTCGACTTTTCAATGAACTTCTTATATCGGTAGCATCGTCTTTCTTGCCATTGATCGACAAATGAGTACAAGGATTCGTCTTTCGTCTGGCTTAGGCAATTATGAAGTGCCTTCTCGTTTTAAGGACAGCCTCTGCTTGTTCTTCCAGTCAAGTTTTTGTTGCTCTTCATATTGTACTTGAGAGTCGGGTGTTCATCTTTACAGGCAGACTTTTTACCGTTTTCCGTCTTACCTCGTTCTTCCTAAGGACACAGGTCCTTTGTTTCATTCTGGCTTCTTCGGCAAAAAAGCTACGTTCCTTTTCTCATTTTAGCATATCTGCAATAATATATATTATATATTAATATAGCTAATAATATTAGCATATTTGACATACGGTTAGAAGGGGCGTTGTAGGGTCCATACGTAGAGAGAATGCAAAGATATCATGGGAAGGACAGGTAGAACTTTTGTTTGGTTGGATCAGGATTTAAACTTCGAGGATACAATTTTGCAAGTAAGGCGATTGCTTTCTTGCTGGTTCTGGTTAACTAAGATCCTAGGATTCTGTTGTCCTAGGGGATATATATATATATCTTCAACTGTGTGTTTAGTAAAGATGAAGATCTTTGCTTTATATTAGTTTCTAATAAACGATTTTCAAAATCTCGACAGGAAAATTATTTACAAGAGTGTCAACGAGGCCAGAGCTCCTGATCAGAAGAATTATGGAGTGAAAGTTCCATGCTTCTTTTATATTATATATATTTTTAGTTCACAGATTATTTATACCCCGTTACTTCATTGTATTGTACTGGAGAAATATGAAACACTTCATATTCCCATTTAACTTACTTTCTATGACTTACCCAATTCAATTAATTTACATGTATTATGGTATTGCATCTTTGATTAAAGAATTATTTATTAATATTATTATATAATTTAGATTATTTATATTTAGTTTATTATTAAATAATATATAAGTATCGATATAAATATTACCGTGATT
>JABUQX010069003.1:20000-33811 GCA_015478945.1 Trachelipus rathkii
ACTGGGGCAATGGTTACCTCAACGCTAAAGTACCTAATCTAGCGCCATTCAACGAGGCCACTGACGAAATGGATGCCTGAAATATGCAAAGATTTGAGTATCTATGCTACAGCCCTCTAAAATGGATGCCGGCTTGGTGTCATTATATATAATAAGTTGCACTCTTTAAATTGGACGCGCCCTTGTCCGTATTTAGTAACCTCCCATCCGAAGATACGACTAACTCTTGTTCTAACCTCAAGCTAAAGCCTTATTAACTCACTAGAAAACTCCTGGGAGAAGGAGTTTTGCGAATTAAACTTAGCGGACGCAAATCCGCCGGGAAGCATGAAAACTCCTCTTCGCAAAGTGGACAACTCTGACTATAGATTCATTAGCGATCTCGCACTGACAAATATTTCCAGGCGAGAGGAAGAAAATCCTCCAAAACTTAAAAACGCAGTTTTCGGCAAGAGAGGTAAATTCTTCAAGAAGGGCTGTGACTCACCGAATCTCGAAAGCAAGTTTTCCAAAAAGAGATGAGTGAGTTTCGGGCGAAGGGGAGCGTAGATCGTTGCAGGAACAGGTCCGTGACCACTTGACTAAGAAGGGAACATAATGATTGAAACAGAATTTATTAACCCAAAGGCAATAAATTTGTTACTTCGGTGAGTATGCATTGTCTATCTTTACTCACTATTACGTATGTTGAATAAATTACCTCATCCAAATATATGAATCTTTAAATTACCACCATCATTTATTAGGCGTTTGCTTGCTCACAAAAGATAGCCACCAACTTCGCCTAGCAGCCCTATATAATTGGTGAACCCGGAGAACACCCAGAACTTCAATCAGAGGCCGCACCTAACTAAAATAAAAAAACAAACAAATGAAGTTTTAAAAAGAAAAAAGCTACAATAAGAAGAAAATTCTCATTCAAACACTCAGCGAGAACATGACTCAAGCAAACGAACATTATCGATACGAACTTCATATCGTTTATCTTTTCTAACAGGTTCCTTTTAGCTATACCTAGATTCACAACTCTTCACGATTTTCTCTGTTCTTGGTTTTTCCTATTCATATGTTTTTTACAAGTCACTCATTTTTTTTTAAATTTTGTTGATTTTAAAATTGATTTTTTATTATAGTTTTTCCTTATTATTGTTTCTTTTCTTTTACTCTTTCATCGTTTTATTTATTTGTCTAATATATTTCGAATATTTATTTCAATTGATTTTATATTTTTATATTGCATTTTTAATTCTCTTCTATTTGATATTGCCTTTTCAATCTTTCATTTAATTACTTTGATTCATCGGTCGTTCCTTTCTTTTCACAGCTCTCACAGTTTGAGGATTTCATCGTCAGCACATATTGTAAGCTTCCTTTACGGATATGCGGTTTCTTTCATCTTAATTGTATGTTGTTGGATTATGTGGCTGAAATTCATTTTGTGATATCCACTTCGACTCTGATTTCTATTTCGAGATTCTAAAATGGTTTCTGCTGACCGCTCCCTTTTATGTATGAAGAAATTTTTATCAAATAAAGGGACCTAAATTTCAAGCAACTTCGCCTCTACATATGTAATTTCCTTTACACGGTATGCATTTCTTTCATCATTTTAAGTTTGCATTATGGGCAGAAACTCATTTTTGGATACCACTACGAACTCTGATTCTTTTTCGAACTCTAAATGGTTCTGTGACCGCCTCCCTTTGTATGTTTTATTGAAAGAATTTTTTTTTCAAATAAAGGACCTAAAAATTTCAAGGCAACTTCGTCTCTACATATGTCAAGCAATGTTTCTCGTGCGTAAACTACAGCTTTGAAAATACTTACTTGCACGCATTGTCAATCATGATCAATTATGAAACGCATGTATACTGGACCTTTTCTTGGAAATGCAACGGTTCAATCGATGATGACTATTTAACTTGTGAAATACTTATTGTCCATATTCAGAGAATTATGTATTGAACTATTTTTTTTATTTTTATGCGATTTAAATGTTTGAATGTTTGTTTATATCAACGGAAATAACCAAATTGCTTGTGTTTTAAATGCACCCTTTTATTTCATTATATAGTAAGATTGTGTGTCATTTTTATGTATTTAAAATATTGTATATATGTTATCGGATCTTCGGAGAATCTGCTTTATACTCGTATTTGAATATCTTTACATTCATGTATACTACTTTTGCCTTCAAATGTTTATATGTCTACTTATGTCTTTGGACATACTTAGATATATGCATGCATTTGAAAGTACTTTAACTTTAATATATTTTGAGTTATTATTTTACCTTATTGAAATGTTTTATTTTTATGCGCATTGTCAAATGCCCTTAAATTGTATACATTTGAATGGAGGTTAATTTTATCTTGAATAATTATTATAACATTACTTTTTCTCACTCTATTGTTAGCGCGGGATAAGTCAAAGTAGCCTCCCTCCATTAGTAACTTGTGTTTTAAAAATTTTTTATTTATGTCGTACTTATGTTAAGATTTGCGCGAGCAAAAATTTTAGCATAAGTCCGAACATAAATTAATGAAATATTATATAAACCCGTCCTGTTAGGATACTAATCCAGTTAAATAATTATCAAAAAGAAGAATCAGAAGAAATAGATCTTACTCAAGAACTCTCTCCAGAAATCTTCAAACTAAAAAGCAGCTTTCGGTAAAGAAGGTAAATGTTCAAGGAAGGGCTGCGACTCCGAATTTCTATCACAAAGCTTTCGCACAAAAGAAGAACGTCAGGGCAAGATGTGGTAAACGCTGCCGGAAAGCTCCGTGACTTACTAATTCGACCTACGAGAAAGAGTAATCTCACACAGAAGGCGACTTTTGTTTAGCTTCTTTTACTTTCAGTTGAATATCTTTATACTGATACGTAGTTGAATAAAATTCCTCATTCAAAATGATGGATCTATTAAATTACCACCATCCTCTATATTATAGGCTTCGACTGATGTGCTGCTCACAAAAAGAAGTCACTAACTTCGCAAAGTTCAGCCCTTATAAAATAATATTATTAATATATATATATTATAGTATATGATATATAGTATAATATATATTATATATATATATAAATATATATGATATATATATATATATAATATATATATATATAGTATATATATATATATATATATATTATATATATTGGTCGTATAATTTTAAGATTGTGATCAGTAGAAAATTTTGCGAGTATGTTGGAACTCAAGCCGCTGGTATTGCACGCCTAACTTACGTACTTTATGATCGTCAAGATCTCACGCCTTGTTTCCTGCTATCAGGTTCGCTCCTGCTTCATACTGCACATCCATCCTCGCTCGTCCTTACGTCCAGCCCTCCCTCCGTTACATAATGGCTCGACCAGCAATACCCTCCCTTTTCTGCGTGGTAGTCGATATGAGGCGTCGACTCACGCCTGATGTAAATTGCATTTTCGAGTAAAGACGTTTGTTAAACCAGATAAGGAAGCGAGAAAGAAGTAAACCAAGTAATACTCAGAAGGAAAACTGGAGAAGAGTAAGAAAAATCATCTTTAAGTGTTTTTGGAAAGTAGAATGGAAATTCTGAGATGGCAACAAAACATTCTGCTTTGAGAGTATAAATTTTGAGAAGGAGAATGCCTATTAAGTCTTGAAGTTGTTAGCTAACTAATAAAAAAAAAAAATCTGTGTATGTGAATTAGGATTTACTAAGACTTTTTTAAAATTTAATAATGTTAATGTTTTAAATGCAAATGCTCTTAATGTGAGATGGACGGGGCAACAATATTTTCTTCAATTTTTTTAAATTATTTTGAATGAGATATTAAACCAAAGAAAACAAAATTTAAAAATTTAAAATTCTAGTAAAGGGTGATTTATTGGTGTGAAGCTGCCAATCTCGAAGTTGTCGCTCGAGTCTTATGAAGATTTCTCTTCGTCTGATAACAACGGGGCTGAATAAACCCCACGTCTCACATAATTTTTTTTTATTTTCGTGAAATTTGGTGTTTGAGAAGCTTTAAGCCGCTTATCATCCACCAACTCCACCCTTATTACCTGTGTGGGTATGGGATTGATATGTAAGTATATATATATATATATATATATTATATATATGTGTGTGTGATATTATATTATATATATATATATATATATATATATATATATATATATATATATATATATATATATATTATATATATAATATATAATATATATATAATAATATATATTATATATATATAATATATATATATATATATTTTATATATATTATATTAATATATTATAGTATATATATATATTATATAAATAGCAGAGAGAGATGAAGTAAATCAAATCTACTCACGTTCTCAGCGCTAGTTAACCCTACAGTGACTGCACGCCGGCTTGAGTTCAAGCCATACTTAGCAAACTTTTCTAATGATCACAATCTTAATATATACTATATAAATATATATATAACTATATAATATATATAATATATATAATAATATATTATATATATATATATATATATATAAAGTATATATATATATTATAATATAGTTATTTATTATATATATTTATATATAATAGTAATATTAATATTATATTATATATTATATATTATATATATATATATTATTTTTAAAATAAATAAATTAAAATTTATATTATATATATATATATAATATATTATTATATATATATATATATATATATATGATAGATATATATATATATATATATATATTATTATATATTATATATATATATTAATATATTAATATTATATAATATATATATATATATATACAGTATATATATATATATTATATATATATGATATATAGTTTATGGGGAAGGTGCATAATAAACGAAAAAATGACCCAAAGAAAGAGGGTTAAGATACTTTTAAGAAAAAGTTTTAGTATAAAGGTTAGATGTAAGAATTAATGTAATAAAGATCATAGTGATCTTACTTTCCATAAATTAAAAAAATTGATTATAATTAATAATTAATAAATTAGAGAATATTTATCGTAATGATTTGGCAGCGTATTGATTAGGCTTGAAATTGATATCTGCCGATAGCATGCATTAGTAACACTTTTTATAAGAAAGGAAGGATGAATTTTTAATTCTTTTAAAAAGAAAAAAAAGGTTAAGATACAATATTTATGAAATATGTAGTAATGATTTTTGAGCGAACTATGTTATGTTAAATATTAATTATTCTTTATAGATGGGGATAAATGTTTGTAGAAAAAAATTTGTTGTGACAGAAATATTAAATTTCGAGAAAAAAGAAATGAACCTAAACCTAACCAGTAACCTAACTAACCGTAAGCCTAACCTAACCTAAAATAAACTAAACTATAATAAAATAAAAATAAAATAAAAAATAAAATAACATAAAAAATTAAAATAAATGTATATATATATATAGATATAATATAATATATATATATATATATATATATATAGATATGATATATTATATATATAATATTATATATATAATATATATATATAATATATATAGTAGTAATGGGGAAGGTGCATAAATAAAAGAAAAAAATGAAAAAAGAAATTAAGATAAGGTAGAAAAGTTTATATAAAGGGAGATGTAGAAAAATGTATAAAATATAAAAATATTATTTAAATTAATAAAAAATTGATTATAATTAATATTAATAAAATTAGAAGTATAATTTTTATTAGCAAAACTCCCCCATAATGTTTGGAAGGTATTGATTAGAATAAAATGAAGTGTGGAAATATTTTAATTAGTAATATTTTTGAAGATAAAAGGGTAGGATGTGTTTTAATTATTTTAAAGAAAAATGTTTTAGATAAATTATTTAAATATGTACCTAATGTTTTGAGAATCATTAAGTCCATATTAATTATTTATTTTTATAGATGGTTTATAAATTTTCTAGGTAAATTCTGTGAAAGAAATATTAATTAGAATGACAACTTGAAAATGAAATAAAATAAACTTAAAGAAAATAAAATAAAATATAAGAAACAAAAATAAAAATAAATAAAATAAATAACTAAAAATAAATTATAATAAAATAAATTAGAATAATTTAAAAGTAAACTAAAAAATAAATAAACGGTTTACAAGATGAAAGTAAAACAAGAATAAGTGACATGATTTATTTACTTTATATGTGTAGATTATATTAGTATATATATATATTATATATATATACTATATATATATATAATTATATATATATATATAATATATATAAATATATAGTATTATATATATATATATATATATATATATATATATATAGTATATATATATATATATTATATATAATATAATATATATTATATATATATATATTATTATGTAAATATATATATAGTATATATATATATTAGTATATATATATTTATAATATATATATATTATATAATATTATATATATATAATATATATATATATATTATATATATATATAATATATATATGTATAATATATATAATATATATATATATATATATTAGTATATATATATATATATATATATATATATATATAATATATTATATATATATATAATAATATATATATATATATATATACCTATATATATATATATATATCTTATATATAATATATATATATAGTATATATATTATATTTATATTATTAATATATAATAAATATATATATATATGATATATATATAGTATATATATATATAGTATATATATATATATATATATATATATATAATATATATATAAACGTATTATAGTACAATATATCATATACGTACCATTACGATAGTATAATCATAACCTTATATATATATATACTACACTATATAATATTATCACATAAATACCAGCCAACGCACGCACTATATTTACTAGTATAACTATAGAATAATTACCGTACGCTATATAACCAATAGTACCACCAAATACTCACTCAGTATATATAATATATAGTAACTACTAGTAACAGGTATATACCTACGTATAACTCACCATAGTATAATATATACCGATATCACAAACCCCAACCAACTACTACTATATTCCTACATAACTACACCCCCTAATATAGCAGCAATAATATACTATATGTTATATATAATCACTACTTATATAATACATATATATATATGATCCACTACATAGCTATATACATACTATATATACTATAAATAATATAAGATAATCATACATATCCTATAAACTAATCCACTATAAGTATAATATATATATATACATTATATATAAATACTATATATATATATACTAAAAACTTTACTTAAAACGTAAACTGCTATATTATGTAGATATATATATATGGGAAAACACAATAAACGTGTGAATATAGTATTATTATATATCCCCACATACTATAGTACAGCTACTTATATATATATACCATACACCCTATACTCAGTATACAACCAATATAACTTACGTTATCTAATATATAATAGCACTATATATATTTAAACCTACCATATAGTATAATATGATTATAATACTCACTAAAACGCACTCAGTATATATATTATATATATATATATATATATATAAATCATAATACTATATGTAAAACAATGTATTATATGATATAGTTATATATAGTATATCACAAAATAGTATCAATATACTAAATAATAACACCACATACAATACTCCAACATATACTACATATAAATAATTAACAAAACTCTAAATATAATTAAACTAACTAATAACATATTACTCACCACAATCACTTATATATACGTAATATGAACTATCTCTCAACACTATATCAGTACATAAAACCTAATAAGCAAAAATAAAATAGGAAAGTGCGATATATATCAATTTGGCCAACCTCCGAAAGCATCAAAACCAGTAAACTAACAAGAACTATAAAAGCCCTAAAAGAAAAAATAACATTTTTGATTTCAGCAGGTAATTTTCATTAATGAAACTTAAAAAAAAAAAATAATTCATAATAATTTATAATAACACCTAATATTTATAATTCTTTGGATCTGCAGCGTTAAGACTCTCTTCAACTCGAAAGCGTACGCTATTCATAACCTTCATTTCTGCAGTAATGAAAGAGCAAGAGTTGGCAAATATTGTTTTTAATTAAGCTTAGAGAAAATGTTAAATTTTCTATTTTATTTCCTTAAAGGAGTTCGAGCAGAGCGGAGGACACTCGTCACCCCCCGACCGTCCCGGTGGCGAGAAAACCCGACTCTTTTCCATCTTAGGGATTTACCTTGTGTATCTTTTCGTCAAAGAAATTACGAAAAAATAGGTGTTGGAAGTTACAAATCAAAATAGGTGTTGGAGTCGATTAATTCTTCTTCCGCATTATCATATAGATTTTCCAACATTCAGCAGTATTATTACACTTTGTGTTTGGCGTAGCTAGAGATTTTTTTTTGTAGTTCATGGCCACTCTATATGAGAATTTCAGCAGGATATATATAAAAAGATAATATATATATAATAGAATAGTAAAGGGAAAATAAATAGAGGTATATAATAATGAAAATACATAGATATATAATAGAAAGAAATAGATATATATATAAATAAATAATAGATATAATATATATATAGTATATTAATATCAAATATATAATAATAATATAATATATCATATATAAAATATATAGTATATATATATATATAATATTAGGTATATAATATATGTATAAATATAATATATATTATAGTAGTGATATAATAATAGATAGTATATAGGATATAGATATATTATATATGAGATAACATCGGAGAATAGAAGGATACTCTACAAGTGACATACATTATAGTATATCTCTGAATAATAGAAAGAAAATTAAGATCAAAATAGAATTAAAAGAGTATATAGGAGAATATAAATAATAAAATATAAGATATATATAAGTACTCACCAGTAAAGGAATAAAATAATAATAGGTAGCGGCGATAGATACCGCGGTCAATATAATAAACGAACTCAATAAATAATATAAAAGATAGAGGTAATAATACGTAGTATAGGCTATGAATACTGATAAATAGTAAAAATAAAACAAAAAAACAATATAATATAAGACCTCAAAAAACCGGGTATACACACAACAGCCACTACAGCGCCCATAATAACAGTAGCACTACTATATAGCTAACAGAAAGTACTCTACTACTAAACATAAATACTAGCAGGCGTCACTTACATACTCACTAACTATATTATAGTATATATATATATATATATATATATATTATATATATATTACCTATAAGAGGACGCAGATAGCCTCAATAATATAAAAATCTAACGTGATATTAATACAAAAGCCGGAACATAATATAGATGAATTAGCTGACTCAATATATATAATATATGTACTTAGTAAATCAGCTAGACGCAAAGCTCTATAGTACTCGGAATAGTAATAAAGAGCCTAAGAGATATACAGTAGTATAATAATAACTCCTAAGCTGAAAAAAAGATACTAGAAGCAGAGCATACTAGTATACCTCCCTGACTCCTATATATTACTACATAGTAGTATACTCATAAAGAGTTCAAAGAAAAATATAAATGAGAGTGCAAGCGATATAGACGCACTGAACGGAAACAAAAATAATAAATTATATAGATATATATTATATAATATGATAAAAGTAAATAGAGTAAAAAGTATATAGTAATAATAATAAATAATTATAATATTTACCCATCCAAAGGAGGGCTTTCGCAGAACACTGGCAGACTATGGACCGAGCATATTTCATTCTCTGGCACAGAAACATCTGATTCAGATGACTCTCTAATTAAAACGATCTCGGCGAGCAATGGATATTCGACGCTTAGTCTGAGTGTATATGAACACTCAGGATAGTATCACGACCTTTCAGATAGGAACTAGCATCGTCTTCCATTTAAGAGAAGGCTCTGACAATTCGTTCTACACCAGAGGCTCTCCAGAAATGGATCATGATTTCTAGGCACGATCAAAGAATATCCGAGATGCTGGTTCACAGCGAGTATAATAACAAAAGTGCAAAAAGTAGAAAGGCCGGAGGTTGCTAGTGCCCAGTCGCCTACTGAACTAATATATATTAAACATAAAGGATATCCTAGCAATGCATTGAGTAGCAGCAGTGCGAGAAAAGCGGTGCTACCGTTCGATTGATCGCACCTCGCATGTCGCGATAATATCCAACTTGCACTCTGAAGAAGGCAACAGAATAATAAATGTTGCAAGAATGTCGTGTCTCTTCAACTCTTATAATCATAAAATGTTTGAATTCATTGAGAGTCATAAGATAGATGGCAACAGGAACCAGAAGCTAAGCCGCGCAAGAGTATTGTTGCTCTCCATTATCTTTATCATATAACAATATATATGTGATATAATGGATACGTATGATAAAATAAAATAAAGAAGAAAATCTTGCTTAAAATGTTTGGTATCCTACCAAGTGTCCAAGTTTCTACTAAAGTATATACTCTAATCTAAATATTACCAACAACATTACTTCGCATTCTTAGTGAACCAGAAGATATCATTAAAAAGTGTCAGCGAACCTATTCATCGAGCAGTCAGTAACTCATCTACCACAAACCAGTCTTGCTCATCTTGAATTCCTGACAAGCTTTTGTCAAGACAGTTAGATTAGAAGTTACTTGCAGAGCTCAGTCTTCAATTTTCTTCTATTTTGTCTTCAGTTTCAGTTTTTTCTCTTGATTGTTCTCCAGTTTCTGTCTCTACATTTTATTCCGAAGCTATTCTATTTTGTGAATCGGTCCGATCGTGTCGACGAGACGAGTGCGAGTGATGCATATAATAGGAGTGATATAAGAGTGAAGTGAAGAGATATAGAGTATAGTAATATGAGAATATAGGATAGATAGTAAGGTATATATATATATATAATATAGAGATGAGATGAGAGATATATATGAATATATATATAGATATATAGATATAGAGATAGTATAAGAGTATATAATATAGTTATGAGGATAATATAGTAAGTGTATAGAGAGATAGAGGCGAGAGATATATATGTAATTATATATATATATTTATATATATATATATATAAGTATATTATATATATATTATATATATATATATATAGTAATATATATATAATAAGTATATATATATATATAATAGTGAGTATATATATATATAGTATATGATTATATTATATATATATATATATATATGTATAATAGTATATATATAAATATATATATATATTTATATATTTATATATAGTTATATAATATAGTATACTATAGTATATATAGAGTAATATATATAAGTATATATGAAGTATATATAGTAGTATATAGGAGAGAGAGTATATACGTTAAGAAGTAATATATATGATTATATATATATATACTATTATGAGTGATGTTATGTATATATATAAAAGGATATAGAGATAGGGTATATATATATAGTACCTATAATATATATATATATAGTAGGATATATATATAGGAGAGGTATATACTATATATATATAGTAGGGGGATAGATGGATATATATATATATATATTTATAGTTAGTTAGTTAGTATACGATATAGGGTATATATATATATTGTGAAGATTTCGGGTTTTTAAAAAAACTTAATTTAAAAAAAATTTAGGATACGGGTAAGTTACTCTGAAAATTTAATATCTTTAGGATAAACTATTATATACATATTTTTTTATTTCACAATAATTGACGTGTTTATGAGATGGGTTACCTGTTGCCTAATTTAAAATAGGATTATGTGAAATAGATTGGCCTTGAGAAAGTATTTACAAAAACTCATATATAGAAAAATACCAGTTTGACTTACTGAGCTTCGGCTGCAAAATACGATTTAAAATCAGTGCACTGTTCTTTCCTATGGATGTAACGTTATCATTTATTAATATTAAGGTACAAAGCCTTTGGCTTACTCCTAACGGAGCAAGGTCTTTTGTCTATTGAGCGAGGGCTAATGCACTCCCATTTTTGAAGGGGACGGCTAATTTTTTGGGTCGCAAACAACATTCAACAAAAGGAAACGAATTGGGAACGTTTTTTGGCTTTTTAAAATTTAATAGGGTAATAGATTTACTTTTACTGATCAAACAAATGCTGGTTGAAATTACTTGGTTGTTCATTTTTACTTTCTATGATTCGAAGAAGCATTTGTATCATGTCATTTAAGTGTTTATTTAGCTCTATATTTTTAAGTGTTAAATTTAGGTTTATGTTATTTCCTTTTATTAATCTTTCAAAGTTTGACAATAAATTTATTATTAAGTATAAGGAATTACGCTGTTGTGAAGTTTTCTTAAAAAACTGTATGAATAGTAAATAATGTTTGAATGTATAGTAAAATTAGCTATCCCGTATGTTTTATGAAAAATTCGAAAATGATTTGATTGTATTATATAAAAATTTCATTCCAATTGATACATAAAGTATTATGTTTAAGACATTATTTCTTTATCAATAATAAGTTTATTATCTAACTTCTTCAGGTGAATTTCTCGAGGCCACAAAGAATTTAGGAATTTGAGAGGGAAATAAGTTGAAGCTGGGATCTCGACTTCTTCTCGAACTCTTCTTCATGCGTTACTGTAGTCTTCAACTACTTAAGATGGGACATTAACGTTTCTTAGGTAACTGGGTGGTTAGCGCCAGTTTCTCGGGGTTTACCGTTCTCAAAACGGGCGTGTCCGGTATGGGGGTTCTTAGGGTTAAAACAACATAGTTGCTCGTCGAATCCTAGATTCAGCTGCAAAACAAAACGGACGAGTTTCAGGATGGTAATTCAAACTCATCGCTTAGGGTGCAACATGGTGGAGCATTCGATGTGCAAATGAAAATGATCCCATTTGAAATCAATCTTCAAAATGCACTCAGACAGTGTAGATTGGAAGTAGCATATCATGCATGATTTCATCAATTTTACACGCAAATATTGACTTGCTCAGCCACCAAATAAAAAAATATTACTCTAAATTTGTATTATATAAGTCATATATTATATTATATATATATATATAATATTATATATAGTGATAGTAGTAGGTGAATAGTAGCTAGAGGATATATATATAATATATGATATAATATGATATAATATAGTAATATTATAATATATATATCAGTAACTTATAGTATTATATATATACGGGTATAATATATATTATATATATATATAGGCCCTGTTTTGTTTTAGACAATGGTCAGTTTTGAATTATTTTTTTTTATTTTTTTTTTAATATATTGCTACGATATGATATACAACAATGAATTTCAGTGGTACGGACATGATCAAAAGTTCGAAAATATTTTAAATAATTTTGTAAAAATCAAATCACATATATGTTAAATATTGTTTTAAAAAACCGAATATCCTACGAGGGAAAAGAGTAGCGAAACAGGGCTTGAAGAAAGAAAGAAGAAACGAAGTGAAGAATGTTTGGAATTAAAGAAGAGTATGAAAGGAACACATAAAAGTGTAGACAACAAATTATTGTAAATTACAAATTAAAATGATCTCAAAAAGTCACGAAACTTACAGAAAAACCATTTACATATTTGGAATCAGCGTGTATAGCTTATACAAATATGTAAAAAAAAAAATTATGAGGGTGCTCAAGCCGACGGGGAAAGAAAGGGAGTGGGGGGACGTTTACCATACCCCTTAGGGGAGGGGCTTGAGGAACCCCCGCGACACCAAATACCAAAGGCGGGGGTTTCGGAGACCCCTCCCCGGAGGGAGGGGGAATAGTCCTACCCTGTCGTATTCCCCGGAAGGCCGAGCAGACCCCA
>JABUQX010069004.1:0-23808 GCA_015478945.1 Trachelipus rathkii
CGGTTTAGTTTTAGACATATTTTTCTTACACTAGCCATATTTTGTTAATTTTAACATCATCAGTGCTTAACTTGATAAATTTTAAAAAAGCCTTGTTGATTTGGAGCCTGTAACTAATATAGCTGTGAATGTACAATTCTTAGTTTGGACATCAAATTTTTACTGAAAAATTTATACTCTGAAACAAAAAAATATTAAACATATTTAGATATCTTATATTATTATCTTAATTAACTAAAAATGTAGTTTTAAGTATTCTTAACAGATATAGCTTTACACAAGTTATAATAATTATGACTAAGTACCATAAAATTAAAATTTTATATTTTTTTTGGGCATTTATCATTTTCCCCCGGCCTTACCATTTTTCCCCGTTTACGGTATATATATATATATATATATATATATATATATATATATACATACTATATTTATAGATTTTATATATATATATATATATATATATATATATATATATATATATATATATATATATATATATATATATATATATATATATATATATAGTATATATACCTTTTTATTCTGGGGATTCGAGTCATTGTTATCTTCATCTCTTCCTGCCAAACTGTAATTCATTCAGTCATACAGTATGTGGCAAATGTGAAACAATGGAATTTTAAAGTTAAATTTCTCATTCATTTTATAATTTTTATCTACAATACATGTGTGTAAAGCTATGTCAATCTTGAGTATGACTAAGAATCAATACCTACCACAACCTCTAATTCTTGAACTTCAAGAAACCCCCTTACTCATTTTGCATCTTCAGATTCTTTATGAAGTATCTTTAAGAGATGAAAATAAAAATGATCAATGTAGAGTAACCTATTGTATTCCATCTTCTCTTAATTTCCTTCCTCTTGTTTCCGTGTATGTAAGTTTGAGAATTTAAATATTCATGAACATCCTTAGTTTGACCTAATCTTGAAAAGAAAAATCACCAAGTTTGTCATTAATTTCAACTTTACTGATTATAATTGGATTTTCTTTAGAATAAAAACAAATTTCTTTTTATCTCCTCTGGAGGGTAAAGACCAGAGGCATACTGGTACCATATTCCACAGAATCTGGGAAGAATCTAGAAACCAGGGTGAAATTAAAAACTGATGTCCCTGATATACATAAACTCTGAAATTAAGGTTTTTCAAAATTTATTGAGTTGAGACAAAAGGAATGTGTGCTGGCAGGTGGTACTGGAACACACAGTGTTTGTGTCTTCACAACTCATAAAAACTTAATTTATGGAATAGGTCTGTCTGTAATAACAGAGGGAGAAAGATTTCATTTGCATGATTATCATCAGTGCTTGTCAGTCATTATATAAAGGGCCTATGCAAACCAGCAACATCAGACTGTTGCTTACCTAACTGTTCCAAATGCACTCCTCTTGTCACTGATTTAGAACAATATTTATATAAAGTTTTTAATACAAACATGATTGATGAAGTTAAATACAATCAATGGTTAACAACAGATAGGACAACATGATAAACAATATCAAAAGACAATAGAGAGTTCATTAGGAATTCTTAAACTTCAGTGATACTTTATATTTGTATATATACATCTGTGTATGTTGATGATATATATGTATTATATTATATGTATGTATGTATATTATATATTATATATAATTAATGTATGTAACTATTTCCATTTTTCTGTTTTGAGTTTATTTTTATAAATTATATTAATAATTTATTTCATATAAAAGGAGGCCGTAGCGCTGTCCGAAAAGATGTAAGTACCCCCACAAAAACGCGAGGGTCCCAGTTCGTCTAACTGGTCGCTGTGGGAGAATGATATAAGAAATATAATTGTAAGTCTATTACTCACTTCATGACTTGGGACTTGCTCACGATCTGCTGTAACGTTAAATGGTAACAGCTCCTCCTTGAATTGGGCTCTGCCCGTGAGTGACGATGTTTATATCTTTAGTAAAAAATAAAAATAAAAAAAAAAAAAATATATACTATCTATATAACTATATATATACTATACTATATATCTATATTATATATTATAATATATCTATATATATAGTACCTAATATACCTCTATATATAATACTACTATAAACACTACTACGACCTATTGAGAAGTGGTGGCCAGAACACATAGGAGCAGGAGGTAGGAGAGAGAGGTGCAAAGAGAAAAGGAGATGGAGACTGGAGGAAACAATACCAGAAGAGGAACGACATTAGGCAAGCGGATGGGAAGGAGACTTGTGACGACTATTGAGAAAGACATGAGAATGACCTCGATCGGAGAAGCTGAGAGAAATAGGGAGTCCTGGAAGGTAAGGATAGATGGAGAAAACACTCCCGTCTGACTGAGTCCCTAACCCTTCCTTGAGCGGTTGTAGTTACTGCATATGATATTATATATTTACCTATAACCACTATATATACCCCTATATACCGTCACGACTCTACTACTACTCATATCGTACTTATAATAATATATACTAAATATCACCTATATATATTACTATATATATACCTACATACCTACTACTATATACCTATATATATATATTATAACTACTAGTCTCCCTATATATTTATATACATATACTGTATCTTCATATCTTATTATATACATTATCGTACATAATAGTATACTACTATAGGTACTATATACCATAACTACTACCCCTACTATTATCCTAATATAAGTATATACATATATATAATATTACCTACCATATACTACTATAAAATTAAAAGATCTACGTAGGCGCGCTAATGGAATGGAGAGGAAAGGTGATACGAAAGGAAGTGGCTAAAATTAAGTTGGAAGAATTACAAGTGAACAAGATAATAAGGATATGTATGTAAGAACGGCAAATTCTGCAAAACGATTAGACATGTGCAACAGTTGATACTGAGACAAACATCAATTGTGAGGCTAAAATGAAGAGAAGCAACTTAGTTAGTAGTCGCAAAGGAATATGTGGATGTGCCTACACAACGTACGACACTACACGCAATGTTTAACCAAGTGAATTGGAATGAAGAGCCCGTTATGAAGAGCGTTAAAGGTAAAAAAGAAGCGTTGTTGAATGTTACTAGCAAAGCACAATTGACATGAACTCAAAAGAAGTGCTTGGGAACTTATATAAAGCGAGATAAAAGAAATACTAAAAGGTGTATATCTAGGAGAAAACAAGAGGTACAACCTGAACATTTGGAAGGATGGATGAATGGGGACATAACAAGCGAATAGGAAGCTCTTCTGGAAGGAAGACACGCGAAGTAGGTCAGAATAGAGAAATGCAGGGGAATCTGCTTCAGAACTATATGAATAGGAGATGGTGCTTCTTTTGGTACCTCGAGAATAGAGGTGTGGAGAGGCGTTCGTGGAAAGAACACTTCGAGATTCTGCACAATATTAACAGTATGAAGAGGTGATAGTGAAAGTTTGTGGGTTTGATGTGCAAGAAGGAATAAGGTACTTTGGGATCGAGGTATCTAACTAAAGAGAGGGTAATAGGTAGAAGTATTGAAAAAAGTTGAAGAAAATGCGTAAATATACCGTCAGGACTAATACTACTGACTAAATTACTGGTGAAATTGACTACAAGAACGGAGGCGAAGATGGGGAATTGATTGGCATTATGAAGTTGTGATTACCAATGCGTTCTACTACGAGGGTAAATAGTCCACAGGGACTTGCGCAGAGAGCAGTAAATAAATGTACCCTTCATATAAGGTACAGGACAGAAAAGGGAACTGTACAATTACTACGGGGAATAAGATTTACTTGAGTGTCCTGATAGGGAGGGTAACTACACCTCTCGGTATTTGGTCGAAAGATGTGCGTCAGATGCTGAAAGGACTGATTTGGTGAAAAACAAAAGCTGCGTTTAGGACTGGTAGAGGGGAAGTGTGGATCAAATCTTAACATTGAACAAATGATTGAGAAATGAGGGCTCATTACAGAATACAAATTATATTTAGTTTTATGATTGCAACAGGCGACTGATAGAAGTTAACTACGGGAAGCGTTATGGCACGAGTGTTAGTGATATATGGTGTGTGGTGGAGGCTTTTGCAATGGAATCAAAGTAATGTATGACGATAGCTGCAGCGTGTGTTAAGAATAACATGGCGTTGGTCAAATGCTGATTGGTTAGATTAACTAGCGGGTAAAGATAACAGGGTTGATCGTTAATTCTCTCTTGGTTATATCACATTTTGTATACTTGGATGGGGTCTAGTGAAAGCGAACTTTGACGGTGTGGGGATCTTCGTTTAGGCTCCCCTCGCCATATCCCGTCCCCCCTCACTCGATCGGCCGCAGCGTTCATCCACCCCAAAGTGGTCTGTTAGAACTCCACGTGGAGAATAGGAGTTGAGTGGCAGGGTGCCCATAACGCTATTATATTCCTCGGATCTCGTATCCGTTGGTTCTCTAGCTGGCGAATCTCGACCTCAATAAGAGTTTGAAGATTGATCATGACGAGGATTCTGGCAGGCCGTGTGTAAAAGCCCTCCGGAGGGGGATAATGAACCAGATCTCAAATACAAGTAGGCATGAAGTCAGTAAGAACCGCGTGTATGCCGTTGTTGTAGCCGTCACTGAGTGACAACATAACCTACTTCAAGCTGTAGTTTTACTGTTAGACTCGGTACGAAGAACCATAGAACACAGTGTCGAGTTTTTAGCAATTTATTTAGGTATAGATGCTTGTGCAAGATGGAGAAGCGGGAACGGACGAACTTGCAGAGTGTTCAAGTTTAGCAGTACCTAAAACGTTTGTGAAATACCTCCAGGCAACGGAAAGAAATCGACGCTGGCTCTGCCCAATTAAGACGTCGGCTACACTCTAAAAATGACAGCGTCTTTCCAGGACTTCAGACACTCATATCCATCCGTGAGTGTGAGTCATATAATATTTAGCTATACACTTAACTATACATAGTGATTATATATAGTACGTGTAACTATATAAGATATATATAATATTATATATACTATAGTATATACTATACCCCTACATACCTATAGCTATCTATAAAGCCCCAATTAAGCTTGGTCATGTTATACTACTATATTATACCCCTACCATATGATTTAATCATAAATAATTAAATATACCTTCTATATATATACTATATACTATTATCTATATACTCTATATACTATATATAACTCTACTATATATATACCCTCAACCTTTCCATACTAATATATATATACTATCTTATCACACTATAAATAGTATAATATCGTACCTATACTAATATAACGTACCTATATATCATATATACTACACATATATATATATAATATACTATATTATCCATATAATCTCTAACATACTCCTCACTTCGTACTCTTTCACATGCTACGGCATACCCGAATCCCTGAATCACTTGCGATAAGCGTATAGCATGTGTTGACACACTACGCTATCGACAAGACAAAGAAACGAGAATACTCATCTGTCCAAAGAAGAGCAATTACTACGTATCCTCCGCATCGACATCTTGCGAACGTTACAAGCTAACAGGGTACACCGTCGCATGGTCGCAATAATACATACTCATAAAACATCGGGTTATTATTTTAATGAAACTGTCACAATAACCCATTTTAGTCTTGCATCTTAAAATTTAGATTGCATAGGTTCATAAAATATATAAGCATTTCATTAATATACTATAACATCCTACTTTACCGCTACCATACTATTAAACTACGTATACTACCATACATATATAACATATATAACTTATTATACTAAATATATACCTATAACCTATTTAAGCATATATCTATATATATATATATATAACTCAAATTTATATACTATTTAATACTACAAATGAGTAGTATATATATATTGCGGTATAAATGATGAGTTGTTTCTCGTAAATATTGAAAGGACATCTAGACATGCGACATAGTATATGATAGAGAATCTATACGAAATAAGTGGATTAATATCGATCTTAGAGCAACAATGTGAAAAGTCTACGACATCCGGTAATAATATAATAAATATCATTATAATGTTTATACATAGTACACAAATAATAATAAATAAGAATACATATATAAAATATTTACTAAACCCAAAAGTATATATAAATACCGTAATATAAAGATTAATAATACTCACTGAGATGCAGGGCGCGGTAGACAATCGATATGAGGAATATGAGAGTATAATATCAAATACACCTAAAATCATCCACATCTATATACAGACTATATTATAATATGAGTTTTAATAAATACTACGTATATTATTAATTAAATGAGTAAAAAATATATACACTACGATACTATAAATAGTAATGACAGTATAATATGTCTTTTGATAGTACTTTTTACTATGTATTAGTAAATATATACAATATGTTATAAATATCATGATGAAGTTGTAATATATGAGTAATTTATATATATATGTTTTACATATATAACTACCTATATAATACTTATATTCATATAACCTATAATCTACTACCATACTATCACCTATATTATCTATATAATGAAAGTATCTTACCATACTATGCTAATACCTATAATAATACTGGCACTAGAAAACAGAGTTACGTTTATTCTCAGCATAATGTCTTGAACTAAACAAGCGATATTCCTCAACAACAGAAGGTATCAGATATACAGGTATTTATGACATACCTGTGTTAGTCGCCTACCCTAGCCCAATTGTTAACTCGCTTTGGAAGGCACAGTGTGAAGTGTATCTTTTTAGTATGGACACAATGTAGGGAACAAAATCGACTGAATTTCATTGAAGGCAGGACAGGAAGATGTAAAGTGAGAAAAGTAAGATAGAAGATATCAAGAATATCATGTTGTATGTGACGGAACTAGAGTAGAAGATAGAATAGAGGAGGCAGATAATAAGCAAATCGCCAGTTACAACGTTGGACATTGAAAATCAAGTTGTAAGTGTATACATTTAGTTGTTCATAATAAAAGTCTATCTAGAAATGACGAAGAGGGTAATTTGAGCTCCAGCAGGTTAAACAATCACGTCGATGGGACTTCTAAATGTTTAATATTCTACGTCATATAGTTTTTAGCAACTAACAAAGGATATTCTCAGCTAGAACTATAGAGGTATTTATGAAAATTGGGTTCGCGCTCATAACCTTTGATATCTGCCTTAGAGAGAATACGAGAATGACCTTAAATGTTTTGTGTCAACCAATTAGACGCCCTAATTGAAAGTCTGAGAATTATTTGAAGAGAAGAACAAGGATGATTCAGTGTAAAGTCAGAGGAAGGTAGAAAGAAAGAAATACGTTCATACTTGTGTTCGAACAAAAGATAGACAGACATAGCAGTAAAGGTGGATTATGGGAACAAACCTTATAGCATGTAACTTAACATGTTGTATTCAAAATTATTCGGGGTGCTGGCAATCACAGTACAGTCAATATGCAAGTCGATGGAACAGCTACAACGGAATAAATAATAATATCTCAAATATGCACTCAGACCACGTATGCTCATATAGCTTCTAATTAATAATATGGGCAAGGGCGCATCAATTTGTCCCGACATATAATCCAATTTAGAATATTGGTGCAAAGAAGTATTTTAATAAAGAAAAGTGGCTATAAGCATGAGGATTTTTTTTATCCCTAGACTGAACTATTGGAGAGATGAAGTAACGCACCTGGCTGTTACATCATAACACTGCGTGTAAACTTCATAAAGTAAGTCTCTACCAGTATATGCCACTTCTCTAACGGAGACATAACCCTAACGCAAATTCTGGGCTGATATGTGCATCGAACATATAAAGAGGAAGATCTTCAAACTTCCATCAGAAATTCCGAAAGAAGAGAAAGACTGTTGCTGTTGACATGAGACTCTATAGGATTGCTGAGAGTAAACATTACAGCATTAGGTCAAGAAAAGAAACGCTGTAAGCATTCATGGATAGCATATAAAACTATGCTAGAACAAATTGCATATAAAGAATGGCTGACAACAACGTATGATATACACTATTATAATATACTAGACAAAACTCAACTATAATATACATAATTCCACATATATTATATAATAACATAACAATATCAAACAATATACACACTAAGTCAATCTATATCTATATTCTAATTAATATATTAGTATCCGTATTACGTATACTATACACAATAAAGAATTATCTATAAATATATACATTTATATCAAAATGATACTAACCTAGAAATAATATATATAATATACTATATAATAGGGACTCTAGAAGATGCTAAGGTCTCATTGTTGAATAATCAAAGGACATTGCAGTTATTGTTACGCGAACGATCATTAACTAGATCTTGAATGCCCAGCAATAGAATATATATACAACCAAACATAACAAATAACATATATTTTATAAGAGCATAGGGCATCAAAAAAAAAAAAAAAAAAAAAAGAAAAAAAAAATACAATAAACAGAAAACATGAAGAATTATTATCGAAGAAATCTTTAAAGAAGAATAAAAAAAAATTTTTTTTTTATTATATTAAGCGAAATCCTTAAAAACAATTAGTTTACATTATAAACTGTCCTCATATTACAATACAAAATTCATCATAACTTAAACCTAACTAATATATCAATCCTAACGAATAATTGACAACCAAAACTATCAGTCTCACATTCAAACAAACTCATAACCTAAACTTAATAGGTTTTATGACAAACATCAACATAAAAATAAGTGTCTTTGAATAAATATACTATGTAAAGTGTAATAGGTTTCTTTACACCTGATTTATAATCAAAAATAAAGCAATAAGTAAAAAGTAAGAACTAAAACCACACGTACTCACTCATCTCCCCCTCACCCTTGACAATATGATCTATTGATCTTACTGATACTTATTGATTCCAAGTCAATATATTCGAGTTATTTTTGGATAAACAAATACATTCAAAATAAGGTTCTTATATTCTGATACAAATAGCATTGAATTAAATACTAAGTAAATAAAAAGTAATATTACATGATCAATAAGATGTTTAAAATCGTAACACTTGTAATACCCAATCGCACCCAACTAAGACTCTATAATACGTAACCCCGAATAGACAAGATACATAACATAACTACGCATGAAATAACAGCCCAAACATCTAAAGTTTCCTATTGCTTACACAACATTAAAGAGAATTAATACTTGCTATTACAAGCAACGTAACTAATTACACTAACTTTCATTAAACTGATTCTAACATATCATCTGTTTATTATTTACTTACATACGTAATATTTACCAAAATTTTATCAATAAAACCTATTCAACCTAAATTTCTATACCAGCATAAACAAATATACCATGCCTAGGCTTAAAAGTTTCACAATCAATATAACATACATATCAGAAACCTGAAATTAGAATAAGTACAAATATGTACTAACCGAACAAACCATTCACATAATTCACGTATGAAATATAATCTGCTAAAATTCAAAGTTCCCTTGGGCCTTAAAGGTAAGACCATTTAACTGAACAGTTTAAGCTATAGATAAAACTCAACATTATCCTACGTTTCCAATTTTCATGCAAGGCGTAAAGACAGATATTATTGACAGATCCTTAACAAAGTGTCCATCTTCTATAAAGATTACCAAAGCATTTGAACTTATGAATTTAAGGATACTTAACCTCTTCATCTAAGTTCATCTTCTAATAATCATATAATAACACATCATAATATGGAGCTATGAATTAAAAACGTAGAATTAGAAATTCTACGGTAGCAAGCTCACACATCAGCAAAAAATTAACCATAAGCAAAGTTTCTAACCTAAATATGAGTGTACGTTACAGTTAATAATAAGACTAAACGTTTTCTAACACAATATACAGCTAACAAATAAAAATATTTACGAAATTTATAATTCTAATATTAAAATAGTATTAATTAGTTTTCTTAATTATCAAATATTAACAAACAGTAAAACTAGAAAATATAAACACTTAAGAATAATATCTATACCATTCTACAATTGGCGAGAATCTAAAAATAGAATACTAACTTCTAGGACTATGAATATAGACTATTAACCATTTTGGAAACCTATAAATAAGTAAATCTAAAAACCTAACCTCTTAGCGCATAAATGCAACAAATCAACTGCTTTAATCAATATATCATAGAGAGAAGCAATAAAGCAGTAAATTAATCATAACAAAATTCCTATACAAATTGTGTCCGTAAAATAATCATCAGATACCAAAGCCATATTCACTATGACTTGATATCATTCATCAAAGTGTTTATGAATATTCAAATATAACATCATTTTGACTATGAATAAACATGGAGACATTATCAAATTCCTCTGTCAAACATCATAAAATAAACTATTGATATACAGATCCATAACCAAACGAATAAACGCTAAATAGTATTCACTTGAACTAAAAACACAATGTAACATCCATACATACCTGACATACAATTAAGCGTGATAGAAGCACTGCGCATGACATTCAATAAGTATAAACAATGCATAGCTTACATATAGCAACTGGTCAGTTAAGGGCCAACAGCAATCCACATGAGGCGATTTGGACAGAACTAGTAAGCTTTCAGCGAATAGAAGCTTCAATTGCATCAACATAAACTCAAATCTGTTACTAACGTAACCCGAAAATTTCAGAGTCGAGTCCATTAATTCGAGTCACCTCAAGATAGAGGCATGAAGAACACATCTCAAGGGTTACCTGAAAGGGAGTGTAAACGAATAAAGGATTTCTTTGCTTTTCAGCATTAGAAGTATGATTTTGCTATACTTAGTTTCTCCCGTCTGGACAGTCAAGTATGTGTTCTATTAAATAAATACTTTGTATATAATAACGAAACCAATTAGCAGGGTTGTACAACTATATTGGGAATGGTACTAATTCTTTGGAAAAAGCCAAGTACTTGACCGAAGTCTTGTGGGTAAGTCAAATTTAATATAAATTATAACAATAAAAGAGTTACAACGTATATATAGAACACGCGACATTCCTAATGAAAGCGGATGACTTAGATTTAAAAATGTTCAGTGACCAAAACAACCTATTAGATTGTAAACCGCGATAATGGTATAAACGATAGGAATTTATAGACCTTGATATTAAAATTAATTTTCGGTAAATACAAGGTTAATTGTCATTTACAAGTTACATTATTGATAACTTAATTAACATTACTCAGCGATTATGAAGATCATTTGAATATTTCTCAAACCATTGTACGCAAAACAAACCACAACCAACACCACATTGAATACATAAATGCATTTGTCTGTTTTGTGAAGAATGGTACACTTCATCAGTTTAACATTCGTACCCAATCTAGTATTTGAGGTATACTATACAAGCAGACCGTTGCACCCGTACCTAACGGTCCAATAAATCCAGGTGCATAAATCTATGTTAGGCCCACGCACTGACTATAGATACCTCGTGGGTTATTATTTGTAATGTATTTTAGAACAAATGTATTGACACATACTATTTTTAACCGAAAGATGTTATAATATAGAGACGTGACTACAATTTACGCAAGAATCAGCTATGTGTTGACGTTATCTACGACAACATTTGTGCACAGAACGAGAATCTTTCATTGCCATTTAAAATTCAGAATCGTGAACTCACAACATCAGTATGTCAGTAAACATTCTAAAGGCAGCGAATTACTATATATTATGTGTACTTCATGTTAGAGCTTCCTCCCACGGATTATGGCATAATCTACTTAAACTTTTTGAAACAATGAGCTCTGTAACTTGTTTGATGCCATTGTACAAGTAAACATTCAGTTTCGTCAAAACCAATAGGGTTTATCGCCGCATGAATGGCAATGCCTCTGCACACTTATAGTGGAGGCTGCCAGTTCGTGACACCTTGAAATGACACTTTCCCATCAATGGCTATGTAGAACGTGTCCGCATTGTATCCGTGGCAGAAGGTACCATCCAAGAACTCTAAATACCTTTCTATATTACATTGTGGGGACATTCTAAAAGACCTTGAGTATATACTATTTCTCGACCAATCGAACAAGTTGAGACCTTAGAATTAAGGATTATGAACGGAATTGAGACATCACTAAGACTAGGAATAACTTTGAACGGCGTCCGAGCAAAACGATTGAGAAAGACAATCGTGGACGCGGTGACAAAGTATGGGACAAACGGAGGTCATTCTAAACTCATATTTAGTCTTTGATATCCATTATTAGGTGCTTTTGAAAGAAACAGTATTGTGCATAATTAAAACATAATACATACAATAAATAAATATAGTATATATTTACACGACCTCCTCAATTCAAAAATGAGTTAATATCGTTCCACAATATAACATATTTAAACGTCAACATTTTATTTAAATTTTTGAGTTTATGAATAATATTAAAATTCATGGTTTGCGTAGACACAATGACTACTTTAGTAAAAAACAACATAAGACAGCCAGCCGGAAATCTTAAGCAGAAATTACGTTCATACTTTTATATGGAATCTACTTGAACCTTTCATCATTTGCAATATTCTCTATACGATTAACCAAAGAAATTTTTTAAATAACGATGTCGGATAACAGAATGTTTATACACATTTATATAAAATAATATATTCTAAAAAAAATCATATATCCAATTAATATATAAGGGCACTGCTTAATATCAATAGAATAACTATATATTAAATACAAAATAAAATAGATAAAATGTATAGACGAGAAATACATAAAAAAATGATATAAAATTATTTATTGACCAACGGGTCGTATAATAACCAAAAATGTCAAATCCTATATACCCTATACATATACCATATATAGATATATATATTAAGGTATTAAATATAAGTATAAAAAAATATCAAATGTAACATAATAGCTACTAACACAAATACCACTATACAAGTTCTATATAGTATCATATATTACAATATATATAAAATAAAAATAAAATATAGTATTATAGATTAAAAACTACTATATAAACTAAACGAAAATAAAAAATACTATATAATTATAATATAATCAAATAATAAATACATTACTAATACTAATATACATATTATATATATTCATAAAATTACAATAATCAATAAATATAAAAATATTATAATAACCAATACTTAATAATAATACTATATATAAATATATTAATATATTATACTAATAAATACTATAAATATAATCTAATTATAATAGTATATATATATAATATATATATATACTATATACTTAGTTATCATAAAATATATATAATAAAATATATATATATAACCTACACATAATATATAAACACTATATACTATAATACAAATATATACATAAAATATATAATATAAATCCCATAAACACACAAACAAATAACAAATATATATTATATTAGATATATATACACTAAATAATTAATATAAAATATACTAATAAATTAATATATAATAAATACATATAATATTATATATATAATATTAATTCAATAAACTATATAACTCAAGACTATAACTACATATAACCTATATCACTAATAAATTATATATATATATACCTACCATATATAACTACATTATATACTATACCCTATACTATACATTTAATATATAATATACTTATACATAATATACTTTAAATAGGCCCTATTACTATAATCTAATCACAGTACCATATATATATAACCAAATTTTACATTACTATATGTATATATAAATATATATATAATACCATATATATATATATATATATATAAAATATAAATATATATTTATATAATATTATCTATATATATATATATATTATATATATAATAAATATATACTATAATAATTACTATACTACCAATATAACTACTTATACTATATACCACCCTAACTATACATCAACATAACACCAATATCTATACTCCTAACTTCACAATAAATACACACAATAACCAATACAACTTAACTATATATAACTATTAATAATTTATAATATATAAAATATACTAAAAAATATATATATAATAAAATAAATCAAAGCAACATTATATACATATATATACGAATAAAAGAATATTCATGTAATGAACACTTGACCTTACAAAAATATTAATAATTCGGCATATCAATTCTTTGAGGGTATCTTCGGCCACCATCATCTGTTAAACGTTGATTTCGCACTAGATAATAATATTCTGCATTCGCTTCGCTTCAAACTGATGCAATACATCTGCCATTTTTTGCAACAGCTCGTGAGGGTGGAAGGGTTTAGAAATATAGGCATTCATACCCTCCGCCAAGTAATGCTTCACGTCTTCTTGTAGCACAACGGTGGAAAATATAGAGTCAAACTAATTTATATAAAGGATCTTACTATATATAATATATCAACTATTGAAGCTTCGCAATAGACTCTTATCACAGTGTGGCTTTATGGGTATCTCATGTCGTATATTAAGTTTTCCACAAATAAAATATATAAAAATATATCCCTATATTATAATGAAATGAATTAAGAACTATCTAAGGCACGCCAAAAATATAAAGGAAAACATGAACAAAAGAAGTAAGGATCTCAATTGATAAAATAAGAATGAGAAAGATTACTCTTGAAACTAATATACAACAATACAAATATAATGGGACAACCTGAAAACCACGTAAAAAACGTAATAGGCATGATATGTATACTTATACTACAGAAAATTATAGTAAAGAAGATTTAATTTTCACCAAATGAAAGTCATTGCTTTTAGAAAGTTCTAAAAGGAAAATATGACAACAGTTCAATTCCAATCAAAAATACAACGGAAATATTAATTGAAGATTATGTATGCAAGCGGCTACAACTAAGCTTATAATAGAATAATCAACCTCATCAAACAATCATGCCCAAGTTAGCTTTTATATTCGACCGTGATGTCAGATACTTAAAATTAGCATTCTTTTTTGTATTGTCTGAGTAGTCATACTACACAATGATATGATCATATTAATAAATTAAGGACGAAACTTATAATGTGCGTTCTCCATGAATCCTTCTATTCTAGTACCGTACATACAGGTGAATTATCTCAGTGGCGATACTTTATACGGATAATGTTAGGGCAAATGGTACTATCCACCAGTATGATGTTCACAATCATTGTCATCGATCGCAATGAAAGTGCCAATATTACACACGAAATATGTTTTTTCTTGAGTGAAAAAAACACAAAACTCAGCAGTAAATAACTATAGAAATGTTTGATGACGAATCATTACAAACAACAGTTCAGCCAGAGTTTCTCTCTTACTCAAAATAATGGGTCAGTTGCGTCAAAAGCCTTAATCATTCTCGACTAAGGACGCTTGTAAGAACGTACAGCCGCACAGAATTAAAAGTTCGCCTACTCCCATATAATTTCAATAACACATGAGGTTAAATATGCTGCAAATTTGTTAGGTTGAAGAACTTAATGATATTCTCTGCAGTGACGGTAGCTGCTGATGATAAAATAATTTTCTTCCCTATACCCATGACATATCTATTCGCCTAACAATCAATATGCATACTTGTAACTACAAAATCAATTTGAAGATTTTATATTTTGAATAATCAGCATCACACATATGATTTGTCAAATACCTCAATCGTCAAACTCATGAGAGATTATTAAATATCCTTAAGACAGTACATAGAGGAATTTCAAATATATTGATGAAGAACAGATGACGACGATAAATCCCATAATGGAGACTTTTTCTAACTCTAAATTTGTGGTTAGAGGTTACAATGTGTATGCTTTAGTAGTAAAAAGAGCTTCTTGGAATTTTTCTTAGATGTGTGGTAAGGATGATCTATTTAGAGTTGATAATTCCATCTATCAGCAATCCTTTGATAAATTCATGGTTGATACGGCATCTAGCTTGGACCTAGTCATAGTTTTATTGTCAACACTTTCAAAATCTGTTACAGATTGAGATAATATAATGAGTAGACTTTCTTAAGAGCAAAACAGGAAGGTCAAAGCCTAAAAGTATTTTTTCATCTTTGGTGAGGTAGTAATGTAGTTCGTATTGATAAAGTTAATAAATTTTGTTCAGCAGATGAAGTTTTGTGCTCACTGAGTTATTAATATAAATCTCGATTTGAAATATTCGTGAATTTTTTTCTTACACACACTACTGCAGACAGTGCATTTTTTTTATATCAGATAATGTGAACTTAAGTTATTAGTATGTTCTGCTTAAACTCCACGAGGAGAGAGTATTGGAAAATTTTGGTACCCAAGGATTCTGTCTTGAAAAAAGAAAGATCAAATACAGCTATGGTAAATTTCTCAAAATGTCTTTGCACCTGACCTCTGGATACTTCACAGCATGAAATTTTGACATTACGCCCGTGCACTTTCATCTAAAGTGACATCTGGGAAAGGTTTTGAAGAGAGGTCGCATAAGTTAAGTTTATCTAGGAAAAAGGTTTGGAATATTCCAACAGTAATTTTTGGACATCAACTAAGCAATTCTTTGAGGAACTTCAATTGGAGTTTTTTTGATATACGCAAGAGTAGTAGTATAGCAATGGGTTTTCGGACTATTACTCTTTTTAACCAAAACCAACCTGAGACAAACTGCGACTTAAGCTTTTTTACCCACCCTAAACACAAGAATTTGGGCAACAGTATGTTTTTGGGCCCAATTTTTGACTCACCGTCTCTAAACCTGATTTTCTGACGGAAACTTTTTGAGCTCGGAGATTTTTTCCTGACATTGAAAACTTTTTCTGGTACCCAACTCTACAGCTTTTTGGCCCTTGAAAATATTTTTATGCCCACCTTTGGTCTATCGCATGGGTCTATCTCTTTTTGGCTTCGGTTATTTTTGGCACCCGCGTGTAATTTTTTCGGCAACCTAATTTTTGCAACCCTTCGAGAGGGTTGCGCAAACGGTTGCGCAGCACGTTTGTACGTATACCCCCTTATTTGACGCCCTATATTTTTCGACCATGGGTATTTTTTTGCCCACGGTAATTTTTGGCTAACTTTTAGGGGCTTAGCCCTTTAGGTTTTGCAAATACTGTTTAATAGCATCGATATTTTAACAACCTTTGATCCTCCATGGGTCATTTGCCACGGTAATTTTTGGCTAACATTTGGTCTTCCATGGGTCATTTTTGGCCACGGTAATTTTTGGCTACCTTTTGATCTTCCATGGGTCAATTTGAAGGCCACGGTATTTTTGGGTACCCTTTGGTTTGCATGGGTAAGTGTTTGGCCACCGCTGATTTCGACCAACCCTTGATTTTCCGATGGTCATTGTGGCCCACAGGTATATTTTTGACTACCCTTTGGGTCTTCATGGTTCATGTTATTGCCACGGTAATTTTCCGACAACCTTTGGTCTTCGCATGGAAGATCATTTTTTGCCCAGGTAATTTTCGACCATCCCTTGTGGTATTCCATTTGTCAAATTTTTTGCCACGGTATTTTTGATTTCCTTTAGGGGCTTAGGCCCTATTTTTGATGTTTTAGCTTGTTTGACATGATATTTTCGGCTTTTACCGCATATGCCATGGGTCAATTTGACCACGGGTAATTGATGGCTTTGATTGGTTCTAATCACCGGTAGAGAAGTTATCTCGTGATGTTCTATTAGTGTTCCATCTATGAGTATTAGATGAGTGTCAGGTGAGTGCCAGGTGAGTGCCAAGTGATGGCCAGATAGTGCCAAGTGAGTAGTGCCGTGAGTGCAATGAGTGCAAGGGAGTGCCACATAGTGCCAAGTGAGTGCCATAGTGCCAACTGAGTGCCTTTTTTTCAAGCCTTTTCTAGCTCCCCTGAGCCTAGAATAGCCTCACATATGTGGTGTCGTCCCTTAGGTCATTAGGTTATGAGGTATGTCCATTTGTGTTATTTACAAGTTTTGCTAGGAGCTTCTACTATGAGTTAGTCTTTTTATAACACTTATATCACACTAACTAGAATTATACACCATTTATCGGTGACAACTTATACACACTATGACACTTACATTAACCCATAACAATTATAACATTGCGTTCCGACGCCACACAAAGGTCAACAATCTCCGGGAGAGTACACTGATATTTTGATGCTCAACTTTATATGGCCTCAACTTTGATGCCCAGATTAAAGCTCAGCATTGATGCTCTATACTTTAAAGGTTCATCTTTGATGACCTCATCTTTGATGACGTCATCTTTGATACAATCTATATTGATGATCATCTTGATGAAATCACCTTTGATGGCTCATCTCTACCCTACATCAAAAGAACAGAGTTATATATGTCCTTCCTAGTTATAATTGAACACCAGGCGCGTGCGCCCTGCGAAAGAAGCCAGCCGCACCCGCAGGTGCGACCGCCGCGGTCCCGCCGCGTCCCGCGCCGGAGTCCCCGAGCGCGTTCCCGCGCGCGTGCCCCGAGGCGCAATATTTCGCGCGTTTTTCTCGCCCGCGCGGGCCCGCAGGCGCATATTCCCTGCGGGAATGAAAAAAGATATATATTAATAAAGTCATCCATTTTTATTTCATATTTAAACATTTCAAAGATTTCTTTTCAAAATATACTATGAGTCATTCATTTTTATTTCATATTTAAACATTTTTTAAAACATTTTCGCGAACTAAAACTGTAATCATTATTTCATGTATTTATAGCACATATATTTATTAAATTATTTTTTACTTATACTTTTTACTTAATACTTTTTAATTTATAAATTTTTTAATAATTGTATGAAGAAGAAAAAATTCCATGAGTGTCTGATATATACAGTTTTATGTTTACTACAATTGTATCGAATTTTATTTAAAACATTAACATTACATATACCTTAAAGAGGTGTGACCTAACACAAGGGGGTATTAGTATGCTTTTGTTTACTGCTTTACTGCTTTTAACTCAACTATTTTACTGCTTTACTCTGTTTTAAAAACTGCTTTAACTCATATGTGTTTTACTGTTATAACTCATAACTTTTAATTAACTTACATTACTTTAAAAGCGTAAATCAGTAAATCAAATAGAGGTGGTGACCTAGCCAACATAGGGCTTAGTATGGCTTTTGTTTTTTTTCTGCTTTTACTGGCTTATAATACATTGTTCTAGTCTATGCTGCTTTAACTCATATGTTTTACTGTGTTATCGTATATTTATTAAACGTTACATACGGAGGAATAGTAAATCAGTAACTCAATAGAGGTGTGACTAACACAAGGGGGATTAGTATCCTTTGTTTTACTGGCGGTTTAGCTGCTTTACTTTCTGCTTTACTGCTTTTAATTTCTGCTTTAGCTGCTTTAACTTTCTGCCTTTAGTTTTTAACTTTCTGCTCTTAAACTGTTTTAACTCATATATTTTTATTTAACATTGATGTTTTTTTATTTTGTTTTTAATACTTTTTATTTATTTTATTATTATTTTTATTATTTTTATTATTATTTTTATTATTTTTTATTATTTATTTTTATTATTTTATTATTTTTATTTATTTTATTTTTAATTTTTAATTATTATACTTTAGTGGTTATTTACTTATGCCTATTGTTATTATTATTTAGAACACACATTCACTATGAAACATATACACACATTCACTATGGACTTATACAGCACATTCACTATGCACTTACATTTACCCATAATGACATTACAATTTACACTTATAAACACGCGTCACCAAAACACAACACCACGCCACTACACCACACAAACACACCACACTTACAACTTATATCAGACGACATTCACGTATGAACACTTAATACATACATTCACTCTGAACTGTAATTAGCCATAGACCACTTAATTCACTTCACACACACGCAACAGCTCACAAACACACACACACACACACCACACTCACACAAGCTTTACTTACACACGGCAATTTATCTCTACACTCACCACAAGATTTACTTAACACAGCAGATTTACTTACTATATAACGTATAATTATTAAAACATTTTTATGATTAATTAAACGTACATTTATATTACTATTCAATTGTAACTAAATTATTTCAAAGTTTCTAAAACTTCTATAATAAATCAATTCATTACTTTGAACAAGAAAATTAATTATTAACTGTTAATACTTTTGTTTATAAAATTTATAATAATTAAGTTTTTAAAATAACTTTTACTAAAATTTTATGAAATTGTATTAAATAACTATATATTTTTAGTACTTAAAGGCATAAATCAAGTAATCATTAACCTAGCACCCCTCTAAACCAAGGTATGCCGCGTTATGTTCTATATTGACTTACTGCTTTAAAATCATCTTTAAGTTTTAAAAATGGTAGAAAAAAAAACAATAATGTTCTTTCTCTGCTAACATACATTTATTTATAAAATTTTTTTTCTTATTTAAATACAATTATTCACTTAACATTTATATTATTCGCTCGTGGTTAACTTAAAAAGTTTTCAAAGTTTTTTAAATAATTCGGATTTTCTTTATTATATTATTATTATTCACGTATGATTTTTGACAATCCATCACGAGAAAACATAACAACACGCAATCCTTACAGATACGAACTGCCTCTCTTCTCTGTAAAATGTTTTGAATATAACTACTTCACGCTCACACTCGGATAATCCTTTTTGTATCCGGGGCGATTTAGACTTAATTCCAGGTCAAATATTATTTCAAACTGCTTATTTCTGTAAATGTGGGTGGAATATTTCTAACGTTAGCCTAAATTTAGTTTAAATTTAAGGATAAGCCTTTTTGTATCAGGGCTAATTTAAGCCTAATACAGTCAAAAGGTAATTCCAGTAAAGACAAGAATCGAGAATCAATAGTTATTATTATTTTATAAATAATTCAAACTGAAACATGCTTGGGAGCGGTAAGATATTTAATCGGTTAAGAAGGAATGTTTTACCTTTCTTGTAGTGGCCGGGTAATCTTATTCTATATGATCCGTAGTGCTCGTCGAGATTAATTTTACGCTTTTTGGTTTTAAACGTATGTAAGATGTTTTTCTCATATCCTGAACCTTATCTGTGATGGATGAAAATTATATTTGAGGATCGTGTTTTGATTCCAAATCATTTTAAAAATCATACTCGTTTTGGCTCTTAAAGCGGTGCACAGGTTCTCTGGTTTGTAATAAAGGTGTTCTATTTTCACTAATTGTATATCATGAACCTTAACAGTTATCTAATACAAGACATGATGGCAGTGGGAAATAGATTCCCAGGAAGTATGGTTTCATTCTTATTATAAAGACCAACACCGATGGACCTTCTATGAATTCTTTCAAAGTGTGCCTCCACCCCCCACCACTCACCCCACTGTTATAGATACAAGGTATTTTCGTGAGTCAGATGAATTACCTTTTGCTTATTGTAATCACACTGGAAGAGTGGCTTTACAGAATATTTTAAAACAAGTTCAGCTTTAAACTGGACCGAACAGTTATTAGGCCGTGCGGAAGAAAACAGCCGATAAGCACTTACTCTAGTCATTTTATAAACATAAAACAATCAGTTTGGAAGTTAAGTTAATGGGAGGGACAAATAATGAAACAGGAAGTATTTGAACCTACATATTTTGGATTCTTTGTTCATTCATAGTCTCAACAATGACAGTGGAGTACGATAAGCGCAATGTTTGAATACAGTTGAAGAAAGACATATGTGTTTTCTAATTACGTAAACCGTAATTCATTACATGTTATAACTAGAATACTTACGCAGTTAGAAAACCTTGATGATGATTACGGTTATCATCGACGCTTCTAAGTTTCTATAGACGTACAGAAATTCAATTATAGATTAGAAAACAATTAGGACGAACCTTATAAATCCTCAGAATTATAAGTACCTATGATAAATTGAAGCGGGAATTTTTAACGTATGTGTTTAACTGAAGGTATTACTGAGGCACACATGAAACTATATCATCGATAATGATATAACTGCTAAAAATATTTGCAAAGATTTAGAGAAATTTTAAATATAAATAATCATAATACTTATGTGTAAGAATGTTGGTGGAAGTGTTATAATAATAATATTTCCTGTATTATATTTAATGTGAACCTTACTTTGTAATGATTGTATATTATTTAATTTTAGCCTTATATATTATTTATATAATATATAATATATATAAATATATATATTATATATATATATATATATATATTATATAATATTTTTATATATATATATATATATATATATCATAATATTATATTATATATATATATATATTATATATATATATATTAAATTACTGTAGATATTTAATTATTTATTCTAATTAATATAGGTAAATGTTTTATTATCCTTCTTTTTACTTTCTTAAATAAATATTACTGTAATGGTTCGTAGTTAAATAAACGAGCCCAGGTAGGATATTGAAATAACAGTGTTTATTACATACGTACAAACCAAAAAAGCGCTTTTATAATAATTCCCGATCAACACATACGAGGTCATAATAGAGATAAGATTACGGCACTCACAAGAAAGGTAACTTTCTCTTACTTGATTAAAAGGATCTTACCTGCTGCCAGCATGTTTGCAGTTTTGAAATAATATTTATAAATAATAGTAACATGAATTCTCGATTCTTGTCTAACTGAATTACCTTTGAACGTGGTATTAGGCTCTAAATCAGCTGTGGATAGCAAAAAAGGCTTATTCTAGCAATTAAGACTGAATTTTAAGGCCTATTACGTAGTTTATTGCACACATTTATCAGAAAAAGTCAGTTTGGAAATATATTTTTTGACTGGAATTAGTCTAAGATGCCCGCGGGATACAAAAGGATTATCTAATTTTAGCGCTAAGTAGTTATTATAACACATTTTACAGAGAGAGAGGTAAGTTTCGTATATATCTGTAAGTAGTGCGGGTTGTTGTGTTTTCTGTGATGGATTGTCAATGTAATAGATAATAATAATAGATAATATAAACAACCCGATTATTTAAAAAACTTTGAAATATTTTTAGTTAACATCGAACGTGAAATATATAAATGTAAGTGAATAATTGTTATTTTTAATAAGAATTAAAAAGATTTTAATATAATAAAATCATTTAGAACTTAGAAACTTATTTTGTTATTTTTATACTTATTACATGGCTAAAGATGATGTAAAGCAGTAGTCAATAGAACATAACGCGGCATAGCTTGGGTGTAGAGGGGTGCTAGGGGGCTTGACCTGTTACTGATTTACGTGGATATCAATAAGAGCAATTACGTAAATTGTTTTAATAAAATTTCATAAAATTTTAGTAAAAGTTATTTTAAAACGTTGATAGTTATAAAATTTATAAACAAAAGTATTAACAAAAAATAATAATCTTCTTTTGTGTTCCAAAGATCATGATTGATTTTATTTAAATAGAAGTTTTAAGAAACTTTGAATATAATTTTAATTTTATTATTGAATGAGTAATATAAATGTACGTGTTTAATTAATACATAAAATGTTTTATATAAATTTATACGTTATATGTGTAAAGTGAGTGTGTGTGTGTAAGTAAATCTGTGTTGAGTGTAAGTAAATGCGTGTGTAAAGATAAAGGCTGTGTGTGAGTTGTGTGTGTGGTGTGTTGTGTGTGTTGTGTGTAGGTGGTGTGTGTGTGTGTGTGTGTGCGTGTTGTGTGTAAGTGTAAATGTATATGTTTATGGCTAAATGTAAGTGTCATAGTGAATGTGTGTATATGTCATAGTGAATGTGTGTATATCAAGTGTAGTGTGTGTGTGTGTTGTGGTGTGTGTGTGTGTGTGGTGTGTGTAGTGTATCTCTCTAACAAAGTGGCC
>JABUQX010069005.1:0-5000 GCA_015478945.1 Trachelipus rathkii
ATCTTCATAGGTACGCATTTCAGTTTTGTATACCAAGTCCTTACACATAATACTCATATCAAAGAGAACGTTTAAATGACTAAAAATAGCAGGAACCGATTTAAAATAAGACCGTCGCAGAACAAATTCTTCAATGAAGTATTCTTTTGTAGCAAGTGTGGTCGTATTCATCTTTTTGGCAATTGTAGTTCTTTTCAGAAAACGAGTACCTTCCGCTTGTAATATAGTTTCAACACATTCTACACTTCTGTACACAGTCATCCAGAATAGATCGTGAGGCAAATTTTCTATGTCCGTATTTAATATCATTTCACATAATCCTACTTCGTATGCCTCTCTTTCAAGTTGTATAGGATTCATTAGCACAGTTGTAAAATCCGAGAGTTTATTATCAGGATGTAAATCCAAGGAGGCTGAAGAAGGCAGAGTTATATAAAAGTGATCTACACTCTCCATGATTATAATGACAACTGATTAATGATTCTTAACTTCACTTGCTTTTATTTTATATAAGTATTAAACTTGGCAGGATATCCCCTCCATTTCACAAGTAACTGCTTATTTTTTCCTTTACCTCTCGTAGCTAATATTTTTTCAATTTTATATTCATGAGTTACAGGATTGAACCTTACTTTTTGTATTTCCTGCTTATAAAATCCGCCTTTTATTTTTTCACCATTTAAATCTTCCAGATAATATAACTTTAAACTATCACGACTGAATGGTTGGATATTGTGGACTTTAAAAACTTCCGTAGTCCAACCGGATTCATATCCTTTTCTAAACCTTTCTTCTGTTCGAGAAACTCTTACATAATCGTTTACCTTTATTCCTGAATTATCTTTTATTTTGTTTTCTTTTTCACCCATATGTGCCATACGTCCTCTAGTTTTTGACATCTCTAAAGGAGTTGACTTTATAGTTCTATGGTAAGACCTGTTATAAGAATAAGCGAGATCGTCCAGTATATCAATATATTTAAAAGTATTCATTTTAGTAAAATATCTATGCATGCGTTCTTTAATAGTACGTTGGACTCTTTCAACTATTGCAGCTTTGTTTACGGAAAATGTATTGTAATAGCTTATACCATACTCCCAGAGCATCTCCTGAAACTCTCGCCCTTTGAATTCCATTCCTGAATCTGTCCAAAATGATTTGGGTGTTCTCCTCTCATCCTTTATAATTTCAAGTACTGCATCGGTAACTGTAGCTGATCTTTTATCTTTTATTGGCCTCAACCACAAGTATCTAGAGTATACGTCAATTGTAAAAAGTATATATTGAAAACCTTCATTATAAGAGCTGTATTTAATCATTTCCGATAAATCTAACTGCCATATGCTATCGAGCTGCGGAGATATGGTTTTTTGCCGTGTAGGAAATTTTTTTCTTACAGGTTTATGTAGAGTAAATGCCTCTTCACCCTCCAAATATGCTTTTAACTCTTTTTTCTCAATATTAGGATACCTTAAAGCAAACCTATTGAAACCCCCAAAACTATTTGGCTCCCTCAGATTGAAGTAATACTTATCAACTACCTCCTTCGCCTCCATGTTGTCTACTGACACACGTGTAAGCGTAATATATATATATATATATATATATATATATATATATATATATATATATAATATATATATATATATTATATATAAGTGTAAAGTAAGGTATATATATATATATTTGTCACAAAAATGTGATATTAGGTCACAAGGGAAAAAGAAAGAGAAAAAGATTTAAAATAACATTTATTTATACACAAACATTACAACTAAATATATATGATAATACATAATTACGAATTAATCCAACTAGACCTATTATAAGGTGTTTTTCTTAGTCGGACTCTGGTAACACGTTTAAATTTATCTGAAGCGTAAGAAGTACCTGAGGGACTTGAATCAGGTCTTGGCATCTTTGGGATATTATCCAAGTCTGCTAATCGTTGTGTATTTAAGATTAAAGTTCTGGGAAAATTAATAGTCTGAAGTTCTTGTTTGATATCATTCCATCCTTTTACAGGACCTTTCTTCCAGTTACGTGAGAGATCAGCTATCAAATCCACAATATTTGATCCTTTAACTATTTCATCATCAATTAAGATCTGCCCTGCTTCATTCAAAGTTAATTGGTCTTTTAAAATATTATATAAAGCTATTCCTGATTTACGCACTCTATTAGGTAAGCTCTCCTCTAGGATATTTTTAAATTTATCTTCATTTTTCACTTCAAGTTTTACTTCATTAGGTGTATCTACATCATCGGTTACCGGGATACGTAGGGATGGATGTAGGTGCAAGTCTTTAAGATCTATCAATTTTTGTATGGCATCCTGGTATAAGATGCGTTTCTCATGGATGTTAATGTCTGAATTTAATATCCTGTACACTTCTTTCTCATATTTGGTTATCTGTTCAACTTTAGGATCATATAAGCTAGGAGGTAGAGGCTGCTGGAAAGATAATGAGTCGTTCACAATATAAGGAATCTGTTGGTGCAACTGTTGGTGCAACTGTTGCTGCTGCTGTGAAAGAGGTTGTAATGTCAATGCATTGGGCTGTAATATCTGCATATATTGAGGTGGTGAATGATGAAACTGTGACTGTGGATTTTGCACAGTGCGTGGTAATAACTGTTCATGTAGAGGTTGTGAATGCTGAATCTGAGGAACTGAATTCTGGCCCGATGCTGTATTATTATACTTCATTTTCTCATACTCACATTATATCTGGAAGTACAGCAACCCTCTGCTTCATTAAGTGGGGCAACCACTTAGTTTCAGGGGAGCTATAACGGAGAAGAGTAATGGCAGGAATACTCCTCCCCTCTCTGTAGTAACTTCCTTTTTATTTTTTCAAAATTTTTTAATGTTGAGGGAGAGTTGTTTTAATGATGTTCTAATAACAGTAGGCTTTTACTTCTGAGGCTTGTTTTAAGGAACATTTCCTTTATAAGATTTTTAAACGAGATTCACATCACACTGGATGAATTTCTATCCTCCGCTATTAGTTTTACGTTTTTCAGAATGTTTCAAACTTTTTTAAATTTTATTTTAAGAGGTAAATACTTTGCAACTAGAGCACGCACTCATTATTCAGGTATGTATACAGTTTTCTATCTCATAGGGCAAGATGTTTGGGTACGGAGGCAGCACTCTGTGCGTGTGTTTTTTGGGGTGAGAGGTTCACAATCAAGATTAACTCGTAGGGGGAATGAAGTACCTCTTTATATCTTTTTAAGAACTCTTTCTTGAAGAGGAAACAATTTGAGTTGCCTAATTACATTAACTTGAACTCATGTCTCTTCTCTGTCCAAACAACAGTAAATACTGCGTGTTTAAAGAAACACTTCGCATATGCTTGCTTTGATGAAAAATATTCTGCGTTATGAAAAACACAGAGATATTTAGATGGTGAGAATAAACTGTGAACGCTTCTGCTATTTCCAAATTCAATTTGTGCATTAAATCATCTAATACAATAATTTTGTGACCTTGTATATTGTCCAGCGATCTAATATCGTATATGCCTTCATGAAATTAATCCCCCCCCCCCCCGATGGGCTTCATGCAGATAATTGAATCATCTTTATATTCTTTAAATTTTTCTGATAAACATTTATTAACGACGCCACATTGATTTTTACAGGGGTTTGTTCAAAAATCTCCGTTTCCTTTAAAATATTTAATATCACGAAAGGTTTATTGCCACAGTCGAGGTCACAGCTATGCAAGACATTAGCCGGACTTCGAGGAAACGTTAAATTGTCTCCATCACTCACATAAGCCGTGTTCTTTGGCAGTAGATAAATGCAATAACATGAATTTAAATTAAAGTTGATAAAGCAGTAATTGCTTATAATGTTTTTAATAAAATTTCGTACAACTTTATTAAAATAAAATGTTTATATATAACAGAAACTCTGTGTGTTTTTTATTCTTACATTACAAATCCTGAAGAATAAAGGAGAAGATAATTAAACCACGAAAAATATTAAACTACTACAACCATTAATTGAACCGATAAAAGTAATAAACAAAATAAAAAATAATAAAGAAAACATAATGATAATAAAAATATGAGTTAAACAGTAAAGCAGAAAAGTTAAAGCAGTAAAGCAAGAAAGTTAAAGCAGATATAGCAGAACGGTTCCGTTACAAGCAGTATAGAAATACATCTAGAGTTACAAGCGTAAAGCACAAACGGTTAAAGCAGTAAAAGCAGAAAGTTAAAGCAGTAACAGCAGAAAGTTAAAGCAGTAAAACATAAGTTAAAAGCAGAAAAGCAGAAAGTTAAAGCAGTAAAGCAGTATAACAAAAGCATATATTAGGTAATAACACCTCTATTGTTTTACTGCTTTACTGCTTTAAGGTATGTTAAAGTATATGTTTTTAATAAAATTTCGTACTAATTGTAGTAAAAATGAATGACTCATGAGTATATTTGAAACGAAATTCCTTTGAAATAGTTTTTACTGATATCATTTTTTCGTTCGCGCGGTAATATGGCGTCTGCGGACGCACGCGGCGACGGTTACGCGGAAATATTGCGCCTGCGGGAGCACGCGGCGGGCGGGCGAATATTGCGCACTGCGGGGCGCAACGCGGCGGCGGTTATCGCGATGGCTGACCTTGCGGACGCGGACTCGGACTCGGAAACGTTTGCGAACACTGTCTCAACTGTGTAACTCTTAGATATATATTCAAGTCATGCTATAAGTGTTACGATAAAATATCTAACTCATAGTAGGTTAAGCATTCTAGCAGATTGTAATTGTTACAACCACCATTATCTCGATATTACGATTCCTTATACCTTATTACCTAGGGGTAGATACCCTTATTAGGGCTATTCTAGGCTCAGGGAGGCTAGAAAAAGGCTTGAAAAAAGTGGCACTCAGTTGGCACTATGGGGCACTCATTTGGCACTATGTGGCACTCACTTGGCCACGTCCATTGGCACTCACGTTGCACTCATTGGCACTCATTGGCACACACT
>JABUQX010069005.1:10000-14584 GCA_015478945.1 Trachelipus rathkii
ATACTATCCAAACCGTAACAATTAGTTTTGCCTATACACAAATAAATTATAGATTTAGCATTACTTTAATTCCAGCAGGGTTTTTAAAAATTATTGGTATCAAATCGATTAGACCGAAAAGTCAGCCAATAGCTGCCATAACTTCATCCATCCTACCAGCAAACACTACACTATAGCAACCTTAACCATTCTATTAATAAAGTAAGCTAGACTACACCAAGATTATTAGGGGTTAAAACACGTTGTCAATTCCAACAAGAACACAAACACGATCCGGGTATACAAAAAAGAAGCATTGCTGATCATTTGCAAACAAACATAAAATTACCTCTGAGTTAAATTTTATTTTAACACTTAATTTTATCATGTGCACAACTATAACATATATAACTATATATAACTATATATATAAACTACTATATATAATGATTTATACTCATTATTATATAATATATATAATAACTATACTACTAGTATATATATATACATATACTACTATCATATATTAATATATATACCTATATATATATATCAAATTTAGCTACTATTATTATATCCAACCTATCTCTATATACACTTATAATATAACTATATATTATACTATTATATATATTATATATAATATACTATATTATTATACTAAATACCAGTACATATATATGTATATATACTATATATATTAATATATATATATATATATATATAACTACTATATATATATAATATATATATATCTATATACTATATACTATACTATACTACTACTACTACTATATATATATTTATATACTATATACTATACCTATACTATATTATATTATATAATACATATATATATACTAAAACACTATAATATACATAATATATATATATATATCACTATACTTATAAATATATAGTATATCATACTATATACTTATATATATATATAGTTATATATATCATATATATATATATATATACCCTAACTTATGTCTCTATATAAATATATATATTTAAACTTATATACTTATGATAACATCTACTAGCTTATCAATAATATACGAATATATTATATATAGTATACCTATATACTATATTATACCATCTACTATTCACCTCTACTATACATATATACCTCATATAATAATGACATACCATACCAACGCTCTTCACTGCCAACCTACTCCATAGCATCATACGATACCATAACATATTCACTACAGCGTAGTATCGACTCACCGCCTAGCTGCAATCCTTAACGCTCCAAGCACTATAGACTTCCACATATCACTATACAATACCTCAACAGAAAGCCCCTGATATACCTATACCACTGCATAATCATAACTCTACGCCCCGCGCCACACACGAACATGCCGTCATATACCCCTACAGCTATACACCTGAATACCTCATATATGCTATATATCATATAACATATATATATACCTACTTACTTCTACTAATATACTATAACTACTATACTACTTATAATCACTAGATACTATACATAACACTCTACTAACACCTTACGCTAATCTTATACATACCTAATACATACTACCACTACCGATGTATATACCCCCGGTATTATACTAACTATCTAGCAGCCTCATGATATATACTATCACCTCGAGTGGTCGGAATAGCGCCATCCTCCGTATCTATTGCAGTGGCTCGAGCGTCCATGACTTCACCTATGACACCAGCCACATGGAGATAAAAAACTAACATCACATATCTTTATTTCTAAATTATCTCATTATTATCTTTTCCATTTTTCATAATATATACTTTTCCATGAAGCCCTATACGCAATATATATATATATATATATATATATATATATATTATATACTATATATATAATATATATCATATATAATACATATATATATATATATATATATATATAATATATCATATTAGAGAGACCAGATGAGATAAAAAAATAAATCCGATTCTTTTTTTCAACACGCTTTCCATTACTTAATATTTCAGTGTCATTATATTATTATATATATATACATTATATATATATATACTTAACTATATAACTCCATATATATATATATACTAATTAATTATACCTACTTATATATATATATATAATCATATATATCTATACTTATATCATTATACCTATACCAGTACCATCCGCTCAACTGTACTTACTCATACCAACTATATTCTCACTATATATTCATAATCGGCGCAGCTTGCAACATCAGACAGCTCGTGGCATTCACACTATACAACATGACAATCTAATATTAAGCTCTATAACACACATGCCCAGGTAAATCTGTAAATCTCTGTAGGTATCAATCTTGCAGAGCTTCAGTAATTATCATCGACTCACTTCCAATGTCCTTACATCACCAACTCAAATTTGCGGCCACAAAATGCTATTAGTGATATAAACCATGGCACCTCCATTTATAGACTTGCGGTGCGCAGAAGATGCCTACTATTTTGAGCGAATTTGTCTTCCCTCCGTGTCACCTATCTTAAAGCCATTAAAGTACTTTAATCTCCTATTAAATAATTATTAAAAATATAGTAAATTCATTAAACAGACAATTATTAAATATCAATACAATTCTCATTATTACTACGAACTCAGTGACAACTATAATAACCTACAATTTCCACTCTTTTTACTAAAAAATAACGTCAATTCAACAAGTTCTACCTCTTAGAAACCACTAATCAATGATACTTTTATCCACAAGTGTACGGACAATATGTTTTATAGAAGAGGCAGCTTGCGGTAAAAATATCCGCTCAAAACTTCAGTTGCGATTTTTTGAGACAGAAATGCTCGGTGCGGATTAGGCACTGCGGTTCTGAAATTCCAATTTTTGGATTATTTACACCTAAACTATATTCATTATTATCCTAGCTTACTACTAGTCCGTCATCCTATATATAATTATATGCATTGTATCTATATATTATCGATCTATTATTATTCATTGATTAATTATTATTCATTATTGTATTTATTATTATTATTATTGAAATCCTTAATATGAATTTGATTTTTTTTTGCCTGTTTTGTAATATTTCATTCCTTATTATTCCTTCCAAAGTTCTAAAAATTAAAAAAAAAAAAACCTATTCGACCTCCGCTCTCCTCTCTCTCTCTCTCTCTTCTACTCTCTCTCTACTCTCTCTCTCTTCTCTATATATATCATATATTATATTACTACTATATTACTATACTATATATATACTCTACTATATATACGCGTATATATATATATATTATATACTATTATATATATATATATATAACTTTTGATGAGGTTTCTCCCCTGAAGGCTACTGGTAACGATATGATATTGGGACGACCTCTAACGGTGGGTACATTCTTTTTTTTTCTTTTAGTTCCGTCAACACCACTCACGGGCAGAGGCCCTATTCAGGGAGGGTGTTGCACGCCAGCCAAATTTTCATCCGCTAGCGCAAATTACGCACGATGAGCAAACAGACGCAGGCTTTGACAAATCAAAAACGCCTTAAATTCAGCAGGGAACACAGAAGTTGGAAGAGAATTAGATTAGTATTAGTATTGAACTAGTAGTATTAGTATTAGTACTTGAGCTAGTATTGAGACAGAGAAGAACTATAGTTGAACCGAGGGCGGCGCGTATTAGTTATTAGTATTGAGCTACATATTGAGACATAGAGAATATAGTTGACGAGGGGCTGGGTCAGCACGTAAGCCACATGCTTCCTTCAAAATTCGGCCGGCAGGCAAGCTCGCCACTCCAGGCGAGCCACCCGCCACATTCTACAGTCTACCCACTAGATCTCAGGAGCCCGTGCACTATGTACCCGATCAAATGTAATCACAGGTTAAAGACATAGGACACCTGAGAGGAGAAGGAGGAGAATGCCAGAATCGTCAAGGTTTGAGGTATGAGAAAAATAGGAAGCCGAAGAGATTGACCTTTTCAGTGTGGAGACAGTTAAGCAACCCAGAGCCATCATACTGATCGATCAAAAGCGCGCCGGCCAAAGCATCTGCATTTTACAAAACATTGTTAGAGATGTTTGTGGTGTGCAAATCGGATGGCCAGAAATGATTAGCGTTGGATAGATCCAAGGAGCGTTAGCGCACTTTCGTTTGATGAAAAGCCCGCTTTGCTCGTCGAAGAGTATCCCTGCAACGATTTCTAGCTGAGTGTGATACGAAAAATTAGCAGTGATAGGAGAACGAGAATTTTTCCAGTCCCCGATACGCGCTGTTCCTCTAGCGGCTGAATGGCCACGAGAACAAAGCACGATCGAACGATGGATTGTGAGGAGAGAAAGATTTAGTCGAAGACGAAATGAACCTGCTCATCCCAGTAACAATTACAGTTCCCAACCTTCAAGCTGCAGAAGCCGAAGCCTCATCAGAGTCAGCAAAGCCAGTCATTCTAACTAATCAGTTAGGCGTAGAATCGACGCAGGCCCCACCAATTCAGTTCCCGATCAAAGTGAAAGAAAAATAACGCATAACGCCGGCAGGGATGGAGCTGTTGGAAAGAAAGTATTGAAATTAAGAGAATTATAAGGTACGCTGTGGTCAGATCTTCTCTCTGGTCTTAG